>KV908556.1:174533-184533 GCA_002005505.1 Botryococcus braunii
GTGACTGGTTGGAGCCCGCACTACACTTGCTTTGCTGAAGTGGAGGAGAGGGAGGGGGGGCAGGACGAGAGGAGAGGGTAAATTGGGGGGGCAAGGTAAAGAATCTGAGACATCCACATGGAGAGGAGGAGAGGGAGGGAGGGGGAGGGAGGGAAAGAGGGAGGGATAGGGAATCGGAGGGGAGCATGCGCGTTGCATAATGCCCGGAGACAGCATGAGGTGGGAGTTTTTGCATGGGGGAGCGTTCCTGCTGAGAATCTAAAACACCTTGAATGTTTAGATCTTCCTGGTGTGATATTTCACACCAGGAAGATCTTTAGCTCGTCCGCCCCGAATCAATGCTGCGGTTGCGGGTGGCCAGGTGTTTGTGGACGAGATGACCTGCATCGGATGCAGGAACTGCACCAACGTGTGCCCAAACACCTTCAGCATGGAGGACGACTTTGGGCGCGCTCGCGTCATGCGTCAGAAGGTTGACACCGATGAAGGCCTGCAAGAGGCCATCGATACCTGGTAACACCCCCACATCTCCCTTCTCTTTGACACCTGGCGTCTTTTCCACCCCTCCTTCACATGACACCGGCTACCATTTCGTGTGCCCCTCGACTTCACACTTAGCTGCAAAAGAGTGGTGTACGAGGAACGGTGCTGCCTCGGGGCTTTTGGAGTGGAAGTAGGAGTGCTTATGAGCACAGCATCGCAGTGAAATCACATTGCAAGTAGCAACTCACACAAAGGCGTCTGAGGTGGGGTTGCCTGAGATGGAGGGTTGCTGAGGAGGCACCTCGAGGCGCTTTTCCACCTGGCGCACGCCTTCCCTCTATTTTTAAGTTTGGGGCACAAAATATCGCCGCAAGGAAACCCTCCGTCACAGGCAGAGCCTCGCAAAGGAGGGCAAGTCCTGAGCGAAGGAAGGAAATATTCCACCCAGAAAGGAAGGAAATATTCCACCCTGGAGGTAAGAAATGGGCATAAGACTGGAGTAATAGATGTAAGGCTGGAGGTAAGGAATGGACCTAAGGCTGGAGGTAGGAAATGGCTGTAACATCGGAGGTAAGAATTAGACGTGAGATAGGAGGTAAGGAATATTATGTTTATCTTACGTCCATTCATGGACGTAAGGCTGGAGGTAAAAAATGGATGTAAGTCTGGAGGTAGGAAATGGGCGTAAAACTGGAGGTAGGAAATGTCTGTAAGATTGGAGGTAAGGATTGGACATAAGCCTGCAGGTAAGGGATGGACGTAAGACTGGAGGCAAGAAATGGAAGTAACACAGAAGATAAGAAATCGAGGTAACAGTGGAGATAGGGGATGGACGCAAGACTGGAGGTAGGAATTGGATGTAAGACTAGAGGTAGGAAATGGAGGGCTAAAAGGGGTGCTGTGCGGGGCGAGGGGAGCGCAGCCCTGTGAACTGCATCCACTGGGTGTCAGAGGCGCAGCTAAGCCTGTTGGAGACCACCATGGCCAGCATGGAGCGCATTGATGTGTGGCAGCTCATGACGGGCGGAGGCAAGGCGGTCAATGTCTTTGTGGTACGCACCATCTCACTCTCTTCCACGCCGCCCCAACTGCGAGGCTCATCCCCAGGGTTGGGCCCTCTGGGGGGCCCCTTGCCTCGTTTGAGATCCGGGGCTGGGTTCCGGTGTCCTGCTGCCCGCAAAGGCTCTGTGATCGTTTGTTTTGCGACTCTCAAGGGGTTCTGAGGTAATCTGTTTGGCCATTCCAAACGATTTAAGGGTAAACTTGTGTTGCAGGACCCAAAGGGTTGGGTTGGTTAGTTAGTTATTTATTTGTTTATTTATTTGTTTATTTGTTTGTTTATCCGGCATTTGTGAGGTTCGGAAATTATTATTCTGCCATTCCAAAGCGTCCGTAAGTGACAGTCTTGCCCCCCCTCCCCCCCAAGTGGTTGCCTTTCTGTTTCTCTTCCCATTCCAATCGCCACGTCAGGTCTTCGCTTTGGGACCCCAGGCAAGAGACCCCGGACCCCGACACTCTTTTCGTCTGGAGCGGAAAGAGCTGCGTGGTTGTTTGATGATGAGGGGAGGTCTCTCTCAAGCGTCTTACGAGGTGTTTAATTCGCTCGCATTTCTTATGAAGAGAACGAAGGCCCTCAAGTGGCTAATGAAGTGACAAGGTGCTAACGTCTCTGTTCTGGGGGGCCGAGCACAGGAGGCCAGCCTGGCCTGGGCGAGGAGGCAGTCCCTCATAAAGGCGCGCCAGCAGACAGCAGCAGCTCAGAAGCGGGCTGCGGGGCTGAGCGGCATTTGGGCATCCTTTGGGGGAGACCCGAGTCCCGCGGGAGGCTCGACCATGTGGGCGGGCGCCGGGAGGGGCCCTGCGGACGACCGCATTGACAGTGGTGGACGGGAGGCCCGCCGCGCAGCCGCGGCCTCTGTGGGAGCTGCCGCTGCTGCCCGAAGGTGCCCTTCCGCTCAAACCGCTGGCTGTCGATTTGTCAGGGGCTTGCATTTGCTGAATTTCGCTTACATGTATGGAAGATGCTTACATCTGCTGAAATGGCTTGCGTTTGCGCAGCTGGGGTTGCATTTGCCGAATGTGGCTTGCATTTGCGGAACAGGGGGCTGACGTTTGCTGAGTAGGGGCTTGCGTGTTTGGGGGGGGGGGGGGGTTGGTCGGTGCCTGAAATTCCTGTTGGTGTCTTCTAATCAGATACCAACAGGAATTTCAGGCACCGACCAACGAGGGAGTGAGGATCCCAGAAGGGGAAGGAATGTCGAAGCTTGGCAGTGATGGGAGGATGGTATATTGGGGGTGACGCAGATGGCGAGACTATCAGCGAAACAAGAGGGCGAGGGAGCAGATCCTCCTCACAACTTCACATGACCAGTAACGAGAACTGCACCCATCCCTTCCTCTCAGGGGAGGGGAGCGATCTGCCCCCCATCCTTCTCTCCCAGGGGAGAGGAGCGAGCTGTCCCCCAGCCCTCTCTCTCCGAGGGGATGATAGCTGAGGAATGAAAAAATCTAATTCCGGCAGCCTCATCACCGTCCAGTAGCTCGGGTTCCACGATGTTGGCTCGGCTCGGCTCTGCCGCACGTCATGGGATTGTAATTAGGCGACCATTTGGAGACTTCGTCCATTTGGCCATTTGGACTAGTTGGGCAGTTGCGACCGTTTGGAGACTTCGTCCATGTGCAGCCCCTGAGGAGCAGCTTGTGTGAGGGCAGCTCGTGTGAGGAGCAGCTTGTATGATTTTTTGAGTCAACAGTGCGGCGATAATTATTGAACGGTACATCTGTACCGTCATCAAAGTACTGTGAGACCGTTCAGTAACACTTGCCGCACATGCTCGCAATTGTTTCCGGCGGGAATGTCCCGGAATTATCTGCTATTCTTCCCTGATCTTATTGGTTTCGGCTTCACGTCATACGTCACAGGGTGCAGACTTTCAGCCAACACATTTGTAGTGCGTGTCCTTGTAGATTCTGCCATGCCTCTCAGTTGGAAGCTCAACTTGCATAAGAGAGACGCTCAGACAGTGCCATCCGGACATTATGGGTGTCTCCCTCTGGACGTTAAGCATATCTGTGTGGGGATGTTTCGTTCTGGGCGTTGTTTCCTTTGTTTACACTATTGTTGCGGTGTCTAGTTCTTGGCGTTTCCTTTGTGTGCATACATGTAGGGGTATCTCGTTCTGGGCGTTTCTTTCACATACATTGTTTCATGCTCATCTTGTGGTGCTCCTGGCAGCAAGCGCCCCAAGTGCTTGGCTTCCGCAGGCCAGGGAAGGAGCAGGGTCCTCCTGTTGCCGAGCTGAGCGTACCTTGATCACGAAAGAAGCCGTTGATTATTAAGAGTGAAGCCTAGTCTAACCGCATACCATAAATCCATCATGCAGGGACGCGGAATCCAGGGGCCAAAGCCGTTTGTAATCACGAGGCAATGCCACATGTCAACATACGGGCGACATGCAGGACACCGTTTGCCGTGTTTGAGTGTGACCGGAAATCACACTTCCGCAGACACGCCGGGCCTGCTGGGGAGGTCCAAAGGTTTTGGGCAAGCCCAGCATCCGGTTTGGGGCAAAAACGGATACTAAAACGGATATTATGGATGCTGCGGGGGTGAGACGGCCGGAGGGTTGACACTAGGGTGGGTAGTGCATTTTACGCCCTCTGGCACGTGCTAGAAATTACCACAGACTTTGCACGAATTTTGGGTGGGTTGGTAGTGTATGTCTAAAACTGGAGGATTCATGGCGAATGTTCGGGTTTAATAACATAAACATTAATTCGGGTGGTTGGCTATGGTTATGCCAACAAGGAAGAGTTGTGCTGGAGGGGATGGGGCCTTGGTCATGTCACAGGCTGGGCCCTCACACCTAATGTGGAGAATTTGACACCTAAATGGTGTTGATAGATTAGTGCAATCCTGTGTGCGATTTCGAAGCGAGGTTTGTTTTCAAGTTCCAAGAATTTCGTTTGGCGCCGTCGAGCTCGAGGAGCTGAAATGACGGCAAAATCAAAGGCCGTTACTGAGAAGAGGAACAGATCTAGCTCTCGAGAAGATCTGAGACGGGGTGTTGGATGGCATATTTGATGGCAAGAGGTAAGCGTGCACATGGATCTCAAGCTTGAAGTTCTTATCAGCGCCAGTATGGGGGGCCAGAAATTAAGTTTGCATTTTCTCATTGTGTGCCCACGCGATTGTAACCGATTGGTGTTGACCTAGGGTGTGATTTCCTCTTATGTAATGCGAACCTAGGAAAGCTGGAATCGATATCGGCCATGCTTTAATTTCCGGCATGCTGGCTTAGGCCCCCCAATTCAGTGCCACCCTAAACGTGTGGCTTTGTGGGGCGCAACCCACATGGTGCCAGGCTCCAGGGTCTCATTTGGGAGTGTCCCAATTGGTCCTTGCAAGGGTCAAGGTCGCTTCTAGTCAGGCGCCAGTGTACTGGACGTACTGGCTAGTAAGGGCCGGTCCGTGATATCAAAATTTACAATTTTTTGCATTCCAGCTCTAGTGAGACGCAGGTCTAGACTTCGGATTGCCCGAGGGGTGTACATTATGATGCATTTATTAATGCACGTGGTGGAGCTTCGACAGATGCACTCTATTATTAACAATTGATTGGGACTGTACTTGTACGTACTCCGTAGTATACTGATAGATCATATACTTTGCTGTTGCCAATGATGATACGCTTGTCTGGTCGAGGCAACCGTTAATACCATATATCCCAGCAGGAATATGTTCGTCCTGCAAACCACTGTTGGTGGGACTGGCAGCTGCACTAGTGTACACGTTGGGGGGTTGCTTGCATGAGCTTGTGCTTGCTGTGCTTGTCATGAGGTAGCAACTGGTGCTGGTGTGCAACGAGCGAGCTGTGCGAGTCATTCTCTTTTTTTAAGCAAGTGCGCAAATGACGACGCTGGTCTCGCATCTTTGTATAGAGTGCACCCCCCCCCCTCCCCTCTCTCTCTCTCTCTCTCTCTCCTCTCTCCTCCTCTCTCTCTCCTCTCTCTCCCCCCTCTCTCTCCTCTCTCTCTCTCTCTCTCCCCCCCCCCCCCCCCCCCCCCCCCCCCCCCCCCCCCCCCCCCCCTCCCCCCCCCCCCCCCCCCCCCCCCCCCCCCCCCCCTCTCTCTCTCTCTCTCTCTCTCTCTCTCTCTCTCTCTCTCTCTCTCTCTCTCTCTCCTCTCTCTCTTCTCTCTCTGTGTGTGTGGTGTGTGTGTGTGTGTGTCTGTGTGTGTGTGTGTGTGTGTGTGTGTGGTGTGTGTGTGTCTGTGTGTGTGTGTGTGTGTGTGTGTGTGTGTGCGCGCACGCGCGCGTGTGCGCGCGCATGCGCCTGCCAGCACATGTTTGCTCATGCAGTGCGTGCGCGTACCGGTATACCTGCTGTTCCAAGCTTACGTCGTCAAAGGATAAAAAGTTCAAAGCATATTCGCGAACAGGACTGCCTAATTAGGCCGCAGACATCGGCCGCAGACATCGGCAGACATGGGCCGCAGACAACGGCTTCCGCGCCTTCAGCGCCTGTGTGATATGTGTGGCTCCTCTGTGGGTGATGAACACCTCTTTGTCTTTCACTGTCCCGCTCTTCCTGCGGTGCGGGACCGTTATCCCCACTTGTTTGTGGGTCCTTCTAGATCTCTTCGGCAGTTCATTTGGCACGCTGACTTGCGTGCGGTCGTCTTCTTTATCTCGGATGCATTCCAGGCTCGTGCTGATTTGCGCCGGCTACGGTGACTTGGCCGCAGCCACGTCTGTGGCTGCCCCCCCCCCCTTATCCCCCTTCCTTCCCCTTTTCGTTTGCTCAGTTATGCTTTCGCTCTTCGCTTGGCCACTTCTTGTGGTCAGTTCTTCCTAGTTTTGGCTTGTGTGTGTGTTGTGGACATCTCATCATGCCCTCGTGGCTGGACAGATGTAACTTCTTCTTCCTTTACAAGAGTGGGGTAAAAAAGATGTGTCAAGCTATGAGTCACACCCGGCGAGCAGCCAGCTGGCGACCCACAGCCGCCGCAATGATGAAACTGACCCGACGAATGACAAAATATCCCTCCACATCTTCTTGAGCAATGATGCTTGGTTCAAAAGCCCTGGAGCTTCTGCAACAAGGCCAGCGCATCAGCATGCAACCCTCCCAATGTTTCAAAGCGAAGGCTTGGAACGCCACAGGCGGCAGCCCCACCCGGCACGAAGTGCAGCAAGTTGGCAACTGTGAGTGGGGAAGAGCCAACGATGTCGATATAAAGGTCACGCCCCTCCTCCCATGGAGGCGGAGGTCTGCGCGACGGCGCTCCTGGCCAGGGACAGGGGTGGGAAAGGCGGGTTCCCGGGTGACCTGCTGACGAGCTGAGGTAAGGACAGCGTCCAGGCCGTTACGAACGGAGTAATGTCGGCCGACTATGGCAACATCCCCCCCTGATGTGCAGTGGACCGCGGGGTCGCCCCAGACATCCAACTCCCTCAAGCAGCACGGGCATTGGGAGTTAGGGTGGAAAATGGGGATCAAGAGCTGGTATTGAAGGCGGCAGCGGAACGACTCAGGGGGCATGGTCTGCTGCAAATGGGGAACTGGGAGAGCCAGCAGCCAATCAGACGCTCCCGGCTGTGTAAGAGATTGGAGCACAGCATGGTCGCGATCCGAGCGAGCAGGGTCATCAAGAACCTCCCGGTATGTGCGGTGAGACAAGGGTTTGGACAGCCGGGCTTGCACTTTGCTGCGGACAAAATCCGGATCCTCGAAGAGCGCCACATCGAAATCAGGAACAAGGGCGCCTTGGCAGCTAGGGCAGCGGGGACAAGAGGGGCAGTGGATGTCCCCAGAAGGCGGTCCTGAAGGGGGGCGGTCTGCGTGACGGAGGCGAGATAGGCACAAGGCAGAAGGGAAGTGGCCTTAGTGACCCCTAGACCCCCCTGGGCAATAGGCAAGCCAGCCAAGGTTTGCTGCAAAGGGCCAAAACCACCACCACCAGCTATGACAATGGATTGGAGGACCTGGGTTTGGAGCATATCAAAGGTCACCAAAGCTTGCTCAGCTGCAGCTGGCAGCATGGTCCGAGCTGTGAAAACCACCTTGCAGGTCCCAAGGCAACTGCGAAGCAAGAGAAGCTCGGCTTGGGGGTTGCGGAGAATCGGCAAACGCTGGAGCGAGGCTGCCACGGCATCAACGTGCGCCTGGGCTACGGAAGCCGCGTACTCGACTGACACGGTGACCGCTGCCCCCAACACTGTCAAACCAGCACGAGTTTCATTGACGAAGCCCAGAGGGAACCCATCCAAATGCTGAGGGTTCGGGCGCGGCGACCACACACGGCACTTGTGAGGGTTGAGGCTCAAGCCATATGCGGGGGCCCGGTCAACAACCAACTGGACTGCCTGCTGCGCTGCGGGAACGGGACCAACAAACGTGCCGTCATCCAGATACCACCCTTGGTGTACGTCGGGACACTCTCGGTGAAGGTCAAGGAGGAGTGGCTGGACAGTGAGCGCAAAAAGCAGCGGAGAGAGGGGTCCCCTTGCTGGACCCTGGTTGTGGAGTCCACGACATGGGGCCCAACATACTGATGCGCCGCGCAGCCGTACGTCGTCGCCACATACTGCCAGATGCTGGGGCAATGGAGGGCGACTTCCCCAAGCATGCGGTTGCGGTCGACCGTATTGAAAGCATTTTGGAAGTCCAAGCTTCTTCTTCTTCTTCTTTGAACTTTTTAGGGGCATCAGTTGCAACCGATTTCGTATCAGTATGGCACGTACCGCGACATTTGCCGATATGAGGGTAGCTTAAGTGTCGAGCATTGCACGCGCCCATAGACACGTGTAAATTGTATCCCATTTCCGTGACATCGTATCCCGTTCCCGTTCCAAATTTTCCCGGGTACCATTCCAATCTCACTACTTTCGTCACACCCGATCTCCACCCATCTTTGGTTGCGCACTACATGGGCTCAAAATATGTGGACCCACCGTGAATGCCCGTTGGGTTAGTTAACATCGTACTCCAACCCAATACGCACATGCATGTTTCCTGGCCCTATTCATTTCAAATGAAGCAAGATGAAAAGGGGAGGGGAAGAAGATGGAGGACTGGAGGGGTTCGCATGTGTGCGTGCGTGTGTACGTGTGTGTGTGTGTGCTTGTGGTGCGTGCGTGCGTGCGTGTGTGTGTGTGTTTGTGTGTGTGTGTGTGTGTGTGCGTGTGTGTGTGTGTGTGTGTGGTGTGTGTGTGTGCGTGCGTGCGTGTGCGTGTGTGTGTGTGTGTGTGTGTGTGTGTGTGCGTGCGTGTGTGTGTGTGTGTGTGTGTGTGTGTGTGTGTGTGTGTGTGTGGGTGTGTGTGGGTGTGTGGTTGTGGGTGGGGTGTGTGTGTGTGTGTGTGTGTGTGTGTGTGTGTGTGTGGGTGTGTGTTTGGGTGTGTGTGTGTGTGTGTGTGTGTGTGTGTGTGTGTGTGTGTGTGTGTGTGTGTGTGTGTGTGTGTGTGTGTATGCGTGCGTGCGCGCATGTCTGTGTGAGCGAGCACGCAAGGCAGGCAGACCGGTACAGAGAGAAAGAGAGAGAGAGAGAGAGAGAGAGAGAGAGAGAGAGAGAGAGAGAGAGAGAGAGAGAGAGAGAGAGAGAGAGAGAGAGAGAGAGAGAGAGAGAGAGAGAGGAGAGAGAGAGAGAGAGAGAGAGAGAGAGAGAGAGAGAGAGAGAGAGAGAGAGAGGAAGGAAGGGGGGGGGTGAGGGATTCTTCAAAGGGGCGTATTATCAGGCTTTCGGATTGAAGTAAACAGATTATTATTGATGTTGAGATAGACAATGATAGTAAGGGAAGAGTCTCCATAGTCGTCCTAGCTGGATTTCGCGGAGCTTCTGACAGTTTTCGGTACCACTCCGCCAAATAAATAAGTACAATCGAATTTTCAACCGCGGATTGTACCCCTTGAAAGGCGTTGCCCGGACCTGGCAGTATCACCACGTGTAGTCCACGTGGAGTACTTTCAGAACAAAAGCTTAGCTCGATGCCCCGAAAAAATTTCGCGCCTTGGGCACATACAGGAGTGGTGAAGACGCAAGCCGCAGAGAAGGGTAGCCCAACTACAACCGGTCAGTCTTGGGTCCGCTTGCATTTACTTTTAAATTAAAAGTAAGCAAAGTCTTTGTGTGGGAGTGGAGGAAACGTGCGTGGAGGGGGATGGTGGGGTACCGGATGTTGGCTCCGTTGTAGCAGTTCCAAGGTTAAGTTGCGAATCACGGCTTTTCAGCACTTTTCGGTTCCACATTTGGAGCTACAGTTTAGTAAGTATGCATTTTCAATGTGGTGGGCTGGCTTTATTTGAGGCTTCGCTCCTTGTTAGAGGCGAGGTTGGGCACACGGGCCGGGAATGCTATTTGTCTGATGGGGGACCGGGCTTAAAGCATGTGGGTTCGAGCGTGCCTAAGTGAAGGAACTCAGATTTTGGGGGCCTTTGGTTGCTTGCGCAATACTACGTTCAATAGTTGAAACCAGCAAAGTTCCATTTTGCGCAACTTACTTAGGGACTATTTAACGCTT
>KV908556.1:197033-202033 GCA_002005505.1 Botryococcus braunii
GTAGTGGGAAGGGCAGACATAGACCCTGAACATACTCTGGGGAGGGCCGTAGCATATGGCCATATATGCCTATAGGGGTCGATGCACATAGAGCCTGCACAGGTTTAGCTTTGGTGGGGTATATACGGGTATACGGGCGTATATACAGGTAGATATGGGTATACAGGCGCACATACGGGTATACGGGGTTACAGACGGGTATACTGGCGTATATTGGTGGCATATATGGGATATATCAAACCGATTTGGATGGACGAGCCCAGTTCAGTGACGCCTATCAACGCTTATTATATCCTGCGTTTAGCTGTCCTGCCTGCGGGGGATCTCAGGCATTTGCTTGGCAGTACAGAGCATGCACCGTCTGCGGATTCATGATGTTTGCCAATCGTGACGATTGCCGATTGATATATAGAGCATGTGGCATAAGACTGTCCTCGCCGTTCAGTAATGGTGGGTGTGTGTGTGTGTGTGTGTGTGTGTGTGTGTGTGTGTGTGTGTGTGTGTGTGTGTGTGTGTGTGTGTGTGTGTGTGTGTGTGTGTGTGTGTGTGTGTGTGTGCACGCGTGCAAACATGTGCATTCTTTCTTCATTGTTTGTAGGTGGGTGGTTAAATGGTTGACCTCCCAAAAGGATTGCTGAAAGGTACTGCAATTTAGATTGCATAACGCGAATGGGAATCTAAACAGCATTTTCTTCAAAGAACAAGAAAATACGTGCTTAAACGTACCTGAATTGAGAAATCAGGCTTGTTTGGCACAACGAGCAGACAGCAGCTCCCGCAGCGGCCTTTGAAGCATGAACAGTTCATAGGAACTTGACAATGTGACTCCAATTTCAGAAGAAGAAGAAGAAGAAGAAGAAGAAGAAGAAGAAGAAGAAGAAGAAGAAGAAGGAAACGTTACATCTGTCCAGCCACTTGGGCATGATGAGATGTCCACAACACACACACACACACACACACACACACACACACACACACACACACACACACACACACACACACACACACACACACACACACACACACACAAGCCGAAACTATGAAGAACGGACCACAAGAGGTGGCCAAACGAAGATCAAAAACATAACGGAGCAAACGAAAAGGGGAAGGGGGGGCATAAGGGGGGGCCAGCCACAGACGTGAAGCACTTCTAACCGCACACCATGTATCCTGCTTGTGCGTACGCGGAATTCAGGAGCCACTTACAAAACGTGATTGTGAAACACGACTAGCACCATGACAAGGAAAAGCGGATTTTATCCGAGGTCGGCTTTTTTTAGAATCGCACTGTACGGCCGGTACAGATCGCAACAGTTGATGTCGCGACTCGCGGCTGCCAGATTGCGGTTACAGAATGCAAGGAAAGTGATCTGCGGCTGATTTTGTACCTTTTTCTCCTTTTTGATGTTTTAACTCTTAATAACCAGATATTTCAGAACAGTGCAGAAGAAGTATCTATATTTTTCAATGTCCGGTGGCCTTCGTGCAAGGTCGGTTAGTTGACGTGTCACCCTTATGGACCCACGCACCATTTCATTCCACACATTGAAAGGTCTTCTAAAGGGAAGTCTCTCGTCATTGCGTAATTCGGAGGTGCTGGTGGGGTTACTCCTACGCAAAGGAGTGTCGTTCGTCCAATCATTGGTTCAGCGGCTGATCAGGGCACTCCGTCCGGCTATACAACGGGCCCTGTTCTTAGCAGATCGGCTGCCAACGTTGCTGTCGAGACTCTCACAAGCCGTGGGAGTGCAGTGGTTTGGACTTTGGTTTCTGTGTTTCAACAGTCGAGTTCTTTGTATGTGGAAGTGGACGCTACAGCAACTGTTGAACTTCGAGTATCAAACATCGAATCATACGGATGCGTTCCCCCTAAGCGAACGCAGGCGGCTTAGGGGACTTCTAAATCCGACGACTATGGCTCTTTCCGTTTTAGGCGGATTTTTCCGGTGAGGACAACCGGACTTCTTCTCAAATATCATACTGAAACACCACGCAATTCAACATTGCTTATGGACGGCATGCTTGTCTCACAAATTTTCATTGTTGAAATTGCTTGAGGGTGCGACGACTATCGGCACTTTGATCGGCCCAGTTGAGGTCTCGACCGGCTTGCAGGGTTGAGCTGCACATTGGGGGAGGAGCTACACGGACGCAATTCCCAGTCCCTACAGGTATACTTTTGTTACATTTGAATCACCATCGTCATTTGAACGATTTAAATTTAACCTGAAATTGTGGTGCTGGGGCAGATGATCTGTTTTTGGCACTCAATGAGAAGGTAGTCTCCCAAATGAAGTGCAAGACCATGCAAAAGTTGACAACGGGAAATATCAACTTCTTGGGCTATGAGGTGAGGGATTGTTTCAAGGGGTGGATCCTTTTGCAATTATCTCTTGTGATTCCAAGTTCTGCCCATATGCCTTGCGCGTCCCCATACTCAAAGACATAGCATCCCTAATGGAAAGAAAACTCAAAAACTTTGCAACAATAGAACCAACTCATGTGGTGTAGTCTTGCTGACTGTGCATCCACACTGTGCTCTTGGGTGATAGATCTGATGGGTTGAAAAGCCCTCAACCTTTGAGGAATCTAGATTGACTTACTGATGCTCTTATGTATTTACTGAGCTATGTTTGTTTCAGGTGGCACCGCAGACAATTGACTCCAGTATCAGGTTTGACAACCGGGAACATCCGACATTCGAGTATCTGCCTCCAGCACTCAAACCATGTCCATTCCCACTTTCTACCTGTCTCAGAAGCTCAACTCAGCAACTTTCTACCAAGCCTGGGCCCAAAAAACAGGTCTCCTGGAATCTCCAAGTAAGATATCCCTTACTAAGCATCTCTCCATTGGGCTCTTGCTATTTGCTATGAACAAGAAATAGAACAGCAAACATCCTTTTCCCTACAGTACTGAATCAGTGAGATAATCCCCCTCCTTAGGGTCCACCTCCATTCCCCCCCCCATCTCTCGCTGCCACTCCCTCTCTCTCTCTCTCTCTCTCTCTCTCTCTCTCTCTCTCTCTCTCTCTCTCTCTCTCTCTCTCTCTCTCTCTCTCTCTCTCTCTCTCTCTCTGTGTGTGTGTGTGTGTGTGTGTGTGTGTGTGTGTGTGTGTGTGTGTGTGTGTGTGTGTATGTGTGTGTGTGTGTGTGTGTGTGTGTGTATCTGTGTGTCTGTGTGTCTGTGTGTGTGTGTGGGGGGGGGGGGGTTGAGGGCGGGGGAGGGGGGCGGCATAGCCATTCTTTGTAGATATGGTATATGATGACTGTTGGACAGTGCAGGGTTTTAAGGCAAGATGGAATGCCAGGTAGACATGGGCGCTGTTAAAAATTTGTTTGAATCTGGGTGCAGGGTGCCAACTGTGATTCTCCCATTGCAATGGAGAGGGGAACATGCTCGGAGCCCTGCGATGCCCAAATTCAGTTCCCGCACATGTCCGCCGCCGACATTTCTTGAGGAGAAGAGATGCCAGTATTATGTTTAGCATTGACAAGAGCCCGCTTGGTTTGATTGAGCCTATTCCAACCGAAGAAATCCAGCTCTTGTTTTGCAGAGCTGCAATCCCCAACTGTTGTGACATAGGCTTTCCGTTTCAAAGCAGAGTTTCCAGAACATTTTGTTGCGAGCGCAAATAAAACAACCCTTGGAAACAAATTGATTTTACAAGGTGTGTGTGAGTAAGTGTGTGTGTGTGTGTGTGTGTGTGTGTGTGTGTGTGTGTGTGTGTGTGTGTGTGTGTGTGTGTGTGTGTGTGTGTGTGTGTTTTGGGTGCACAGTGATAGCAGGTTTGTTGGGCAAATTTGTTCAGAGTACGGCAGGAGCGTAGTGGCGGCAGAAAATGCTGTACACTTTTAAATGGGAAATGGTGCAAAAAGTCTGTGTAGCAGCAGCATGCATTTTCACCCAACTTCGCATGAGGAGTTCTATTTTAGCAGTAATACCGAATTGTGTAAATGTGTATGTATTGCTGACGATAAGGGTTGGCCTGAAACAGATAAGGCTAATCTTTGCTTAGCCAAGAAAGGCTTTTGGAACTAAGAAGAGCTTTTCTCAGCACTTTGCGGCTATGTTGTCATTGAGCTTACGCTGTAGCTGGGTACCCCCTGCTGAGGTCTGTTTGAGCGAAGCTTCGCCTTCAGTAGTTTAGCGAGGATTGGTATGAGAACACTTGACTAATATTTTAGAGAGTCATTATAGAATGCAAACTATACGCACCATGTCTCGCTCGAAACTCTAGGCCACTTTTCAATACTGCATTGATTCCTTGGCGCATTGTCTTTGGACATAGTTATGTCAGGCCTGGATGCTGATTTGAGCCTTTGCAGTTTTGCAGAAGTGCTGATATAAAGGTAGGCATGCCATCTGCAGTGTTTCAAATAAAGGATGCTTCTGTGTGGGCAGTACAATTGTACAAGAATGTTAAAATTATCTTAATAACAGCATGGTGAAGGAGTTTGTGAGGCAGAGGATGGACTCGGCCATGCACAGGATACAAGGGAGTGCACAGTAAGTGGAGAGTACACTCTTCTTTTGAGACTTTACAGTGAATATTGACATACTGCATATATGGTGTATCTGCGTAGTGCTATACAGGTGTAGTTCCTTTTTTTTGACGGACATGTTCCACAGAGGTACCAGAAGAAGTACGGGTAACCGGAAGGTACCTCCCGTTGGATCGCAATCTGTGGAGCATGTGCATTAATCCACAAGGACAGCTGACCAAAGTTTTTTGGTATTGCTGGTATTGCTGAAGAGGAGTGAGGGGGCGGTACGCTGAGCTGGTCTGACTACATCATACGCATACCTGTATCAATCAGGCCGAGCATATATTTCTTTTTCTTTTGTTTTGGAGCAAGAGGTTATGCAAAAGCTATGGAAAGCGACACAGCGAGGAGCAGGGTTAACTTGCTTGCTGGCATTATCTATGTATGAATAACGAAAGAGAAGTAACAATAAACCCGGCTCCTTGCAAGCATACCTTCCGAGTACATGCTTGC
>KV908556.1:207033-224533 GCA_002005505.1 Botryococcus braunii
CTTAAAGGCACAATTTTCGCTTTTCAGGAAGCTTTTAAAGGTTTATCTATATAAGGCATATATATCCATGTATCTTTATAAACTTCGATAAAGCATGCAAGCCTTTCAGGGCTTCCCTGTGGCTGATATATATGTCAATCCCTTATTAGCAGCACTGCCAGCACCGCTGCAGCCAATTAGGATCCTCTGGAATTCCGGAATTCATGTATAAGGAATTCAGTTGTAGCTCAATTAAGATTACCTCTATAGGAGGCGGTCTTTGGCGTTGGGCCAGCCTAAAATAGTATAACCAATGTCACGTATGTATTTATTCACCCGAGTAAAGCGCAGTTCATTGGTCAATCTCACTCTAGTTCCACACAACTGCGCACTGGACGATTAACGACAAGTATTTCACGAAACAATACGTTCATTACTTATCTTCTATATGCTTGTCACGTGTTCCTAGTGAACTCCCGTATCTCTGTCTGGGCCATTGAGGTTGTTCCTACCAAAAGATGTATCTGCTTTGCATCAGGATGCCTTTGTGTTCGCACGTGAACTTCCGACGTTAAGGCTACTACCGATATGCACAACAGTGGAAGGGCCCGCCGCCACCCTGGAGGCGTGAACAGGTGATCTCATTTGAACTCTTGGAAATCCTGTCACATAAAATAAACCGTTGGATTACATATGTTTGACCGAACCAAGCATAGCTTACGGCAGATGGGAAGCAATACAATTCAACATCCCATAGGCCTAGGGTCATAAGCTTAAGCCTATGTTCTTCTGCAACCCCCACATAGAAACAATAGTAGAAGACCGCAGTGGGTTCCTTGTGTGCTTTGTGTGCGCGCGCGCGCGCGCGTGTGTGTGTCTCTGTGTGTGTGTGTGTGTGTGTGTGTGTGTGTGTGTGTGTGTGTGTGTGTGTGTGTGTGATCACGTGTGTATGTTTGTGTGTGTGTGTGTGTGTGTGTGTGTGTGTGTGTGTGTGTGTGTGTGTGTGTGTGTGTGTGTGTGTGTGTGTGTGTGTGGCGTGCGTTCTCAAGTCTACGCATCGCTTTCGTACGTACGGCTCTTCTCAGGGCTCTGCTGGGCTGCAGGGTTGCGCTAACGGATCTCCCGGAGGCAGTTTTTGAAAAAATAATCAAAGCTCTTCCGCCAGGGGTGTCCATCAAGACATTACGCCTTGTATGTAAGACCTTACGCAGTAAATGCAACACAGCAGTTTCGAAGCTGGACGCCGTTGCAATTACGGATAGACAGATCCACAATAGACACAAGTACGTAAGTCTCCTCCCAAGTATGCTCAACAAGCTCTTCCAAGTTACAAAATTATCAATAGGCACGAGAAACCTTGATTAGGCTTCTCACTTGAAACATTCAGCATGTGCTGGAAATTTAAAAGCCCTTCATTACCACCGCTTGAGGGGGTACGGCATGGAAGAACAGTTTCACAGGGACGTCGGGGAACACTTGCCCGCCATTTTGGAATGCCTCCCAAGACTGGATTCCTTGAGAATAAATGTGTCGCTCACATTGATACCCGACAACAGCATAAGTGCCATTGTTGGCCTAAAAAGCCTTCGCGAGCTGTATATTGGGGATCGCCACAGTCATGGCCTCTTCAGTGGGGCCCACCAGTGGGAATCCCTCCTTCCACAGTTGGAGGAGCTTCCCCATCTGGAGGCTTTGGGATGCCTCGTCCTCAAGCTTGATAAGGACATACGCTTGCCCACTCTTGCCAGGCTCACAAGACTGGATGTGGATTTGATAGAATTCTTCGAGCATGCAATGAAAGTCCGCTTTGTCCCCTGGCTAGAAAACCTCAAAGCTCTGAAAAATCTTCGAATACGCACGTGGCACGGGCCCCGAGACGGCTTCCATTGTTCAACTTTTTCAAAACTCGAAAACCTTCAGCTCGATATGCATGGATGGGATCCAGTTGAGGGATGGGCCTGCCCATGGGCAGCGGTTGTATCTTCAGCTGTGACCAAATTCGTTCTAAATGTAGGTCCTATATCGATAGCAAGACCTATTGGCAAGGCTCTTTGCCTCGCACCCCTGTCGCAACTGCGTCATTTCGCTCCGGGGCGTATTTGCATGGAGGAAATGCAGGACGTATGGCGCCACCTCATTTGCCTGGAGTATTTGTCGGCATATGTTGATGTCCGCACATGCAAGTCTCTTTTTTCTCATTTAAGTCCTCTGACTAGGCTCACGTACCTAAACATCAGCGCACGTGTGGCCATGCCACAAGAAGACACGCATGATATTCAAGCAGAGAGCTTTCCTCTGAGCCTTACCCGCCTTCGAGGTCTGAAGCTGTCGGGTGCGCTACAAGACAGCCCTGACATGACAAAATACAGCATTTCCTGCCTGTCGCAGCTGACCAACTTGGAAACTCTATACCTTGATGTACACAGTTGCCGACGTAGAGCGCAGGCCACCGATGTGGCCTCTCCTGCAGCTGCCGACGACTTTAGGGCTTGAAGAAGTGCGGCCTCTCCTCCGCTTGATACATCTGGAGGAGCTTGCTTTTCGGGGCGCTTGGACGGTGGACGTAGCATTCGTTATTATGCTACACGCTGCCAGAGCAAAGATGGGGCTTCCTGGTACTGCGTTAACAACCCCAAGGATAATTAAAACCGTTCCAAGGGTGGTCCCCACGATATATAGGGGATAGGTCCATAGATATGTTTTCACTGTACACATGTGGGCTTATCTGCATGGGCTGCAGTGCCAAGGTTCTTGAAAGCACCATTGTGAGCTGTAAGGCTCAAACATTTTGACCCTCTTTTGCTGCGGGGGCGATAGCTCTGCTTAATTCAAATGTTTTGCAAGAAAAATGAGATTCGATTACAATATTTGCCAAAGTAATTCCACACGGTTCGTGCCGCGAATATTCTCGTGGAAGCTTCTTAAGAAACGTCTTAAGATAAACACGCCTGGTGACTGAATTCGGAATTCGCTACATGATGCATAATAAGTCGATGCATAAGGCGTCGATATGGAAGAGCTGCGAGCTCAACTCGAGTCCTTGTGGAATACAATGGTATTAAGTATGTACTTTTCCTGTACTCACGGGAATACAGGGAGATGCACGTAAAGGATATGGGGCCATCGAGGCACATGGCTCATGACTCATGAGTCATGAGGCTTTCGTGATTCTACTGTTTTCTCGGCAGCCTAATTAGATCGCCAAGCATGCACACGTGGGCAGGAGCTCGAGTATCCCACATAGGCAGCAACCCGCAAAATCTTGAGCCGTAAGCAGCGAATGGCGTGCAGGGTTGGCATGCTGTGGACCCTTTGCCCATATATGCCAGTAAAATGAAAGAGAGGGAGATCAGTGCAATTGCAAGCAGGCCTTTGAAGAATATTCATTGAATGTCTTCGTGGATCAGCAAACAAGACGTATCTTTCCCGTGCACGTAACATTTCTGCTTTTTATTTAGTATTAAATATTAATCTCTGGTCTTAAAACATCTATCATATAGCAACAACCGCCCCCCCCCCCTCCCCAACGTGCTGGGAGGTCGAGTGTGGCGGCTGTTCATTGACGTGGATGAACGGTAAGTACAATTTAACAACTATGCTTGTAAGAAAGTATACTCGTTATAACTTGCTTTGACGACGTAGGCTTTGTTTTGATCTGAAACCAATGGGCATCCATGCGTATCAATCGATACGCATGGATATATCCATAGGCTGTGCGTAGCTGCTGCGTTCACAATAGAACGTGTTCCTGATTTTTTAAAAAACGCACAACAACAACAAAAGAACCAACAAATAAATGACACGACAGTTCTTCAGGAAACAAAGCAGGAAAGGCACCCAGCACCAAAAAAAAGATCCAATCCAGACTATTTGTTAAAAACATACCATTTTCTACCATATTTGTTATAAATGCCGTAGTGACCGTATATCGTACTACGAGTATTTGATGTTCAATAATTAGGGATGTTAAGTAATTCAGGAATATAATAGAGTAATTCAGGAATATAACAGAGTAGTGACCGTATATCGTACTACGAGTATTTGATATTCAATAATTACGGATGTTAAGTAATTCAGGAATATAACAGAGTTTTCAATTGGTGACGGTCATTATTTTTCCTACTCCAGAAGTGTAGCCACTTGCGGCTTCTTCGCGAATAAGGGTTAGAAGGGCCTTTCAGCGTCTTAAAAACATATTTTGTAAAATATTCTTATAGGGCATTAACGCATTAGGAGGAGGTCTTACAGGCATTAATTGCCAATATGCCTCTCATATATGGGCCTTAATAGGTTGACAACAACATGGTTTGAGCGGCATCCCGATAGTTGATGCACTGGATCCAAACTCAAGTCTTTACAAACAGCTAAACACTCTGCCACTCTGAGTTGACCTGCTGACACATATGTACACTCTGCAAATCTGACTTGACCTGCTGGCACATCCTTATAAGGAATTCCTCGTGCGGTTGGAGCCAGAATAATCTCGTGGTAATATTACCAGGTGAACACCAGTTTATTTTCGAAGAACTTGAGAAAATTCTTATTCTTCTACGCTAAAAGATGGGGGACTGTTCATACAAGGAAAATCTCCAGATTCAGGACTGTTGCCGCGTTATGCAATTGCAAACGGCCGCGACTCAGGCACTCCCTGACGGGACAGGACATGAGCAACATGTAGACGACATGGCAAGTTAACCCCGTGCTACAGCTCGGCCCCATTTTCGACATTCTTCTCCGCAATGCTGGTCAGCATATGCCAGTTTGACATATGAGCACCGGCAATTTAGCTTGCATCCTACTGATAGAATACTTCCAGGACGCCGGCTGACTGACATCATGTAGCTGGACAGGCACTCTCCCTACCCCCTTCTCTCTCTCTCTCTCTCTCTCTCTCTCTCTCTCTCTCTCTCTCTCTCTCTCTCTCTCTCTCTCTCTCTCTCTCTCTCTCTCTCTCTCTCTCTCTCTCTCTCTCTCTCTCTCTCTCTCTCTCTCTCCCTCTCCCTCCCTCCCTCTCCCTCCCTCCCCCCCTTATTCTCCCTCCCTCCCTCCCCCCTTCCTCTTCCCACAGGCGCGCGCGCGCCCGCGCGCGCACACACACACACACACGAATGTGCATGCGTGCGTGCGTGCATGGATGTTTATTTACTCGCACACATGTACATGCAACAGCATGCATGCACCCACTTCCATGCATGGGCATATATTCCCGTTCCCCAGAAGAAGCATCGGCCTGCCTCCTTCACACCCACTCCTCGGTCTCCGCGCCCACTTCATGTTCCCCACGCCCACTCCTCCTTCCTCAACCACACTCCAGGTTCTCCACGCCAGCTCCTCGTTCTCCATGGCCACCCCTCCGTCCTTACACGCACCCCTCGTTCTCATTGGCCACCGGTGGGTACCCTTCCTTCCGGAAGGATCCTCACACTCAACCCTCGTTTTCCCTTGCCACCCCACCTTCCTCACACTCAACCCCTCCCTTTCCACGGCCACCACCCCTGCTTTCTCGCACCTACTCCTCGTCCTCCATGGAGGCCACGCCTACTCCTTGTCCTCCACGCCCACTCCTCGTTCTTGCTCCACCAGACCAGCGGCGACGCGCCGGGGGGCAGCCACCACCCGCACCGCCGCTACCCTCTACTGGTGGGCCGGCTACCGGATCCAGCGGAGGAAAAGGGGGGCGTCGCCGAGCCGTCCACATCCGCCGCACTGGAAGACTGAAGCAGGCCCAGCTGTGCGCCCGCCAGCTGGAAGATGTCCTGCAGCAGGGCCCTCACGCGGGGCTCCTGGGAGACCAGGCATGAGCACAGGGGCTCGTACAGCACCAGCAGATGCGTCTGATGCCTTCCCGCTGTTTTCCCCACCAGCTTCCGCCTCTTCTCCACCAGGACCTGCGCCAGGGAGCGAATGGGTGGGCAGGCAGTCTCAAAAAGCAGCATTGGGAAGGGAAATGGATGAGCACAGAGTTGCAGATTGGCGCCTCGGCAAGAGAAAGGGGTGTGGAGGGAGTCATGCAATTGACGTTGTGCCTCACGAAGGGAAAGCGTTTTGCAAAACAGGTACTCACGCAGCAACCCACTCTCAAGGACAAACCAAGATTTAGATGAGGATAAAAACAATCAAAAAAGGGGGGGGATCTAATCACAGCACCCTATGATGGAAGCCGCAGCAGCATCCGAGATAAGGAAGATAATTACTATAATGATATTTTTTGTATGCATTACTAGTATAACACTATATATAATGATTTTTATAATGATAATATTTGTATGCATTACTAGTATATTACTAATCTACTAAGATGCTACAAATATTATCAAGTATTATGTAATTAATACCACAGAGGAGCGGCCACCTGGAGGGGAGTGCCGGGAGGGAGGATGGAGTCGGCAACCAGGGGGGAGACTGTGAGAGTGGCCAGGGCGTCCAGCATGCACAGGAAGTCGTCGAAACGGGTGCGGTCCGCCTGCTCCCGCCCCCTCCCCACCTCCTGCGCATGCTCCTCCAGCATGCCCCGGCAGGTCTCCACGAACAGGGGGAAGGTCACCTGCGCCACCTGCAGCCGCATGCCCCTCCCGCTCAAAAGAACAGCCGCAGAACATTCGTAGCTCGGCAGGCCCTCTCAGGCTGCTCGAGTACAGACCCGTAACAACGCTGCAGCATCCAAGGCTCTAGGTAAGCGAACGCAATTTAAAGAGCACCAACCACACGTGCGCCCCCCCGCGCAAACACACATGCATGCACGCACGCATCCACGCATCCATGCATGCACGCACGAACGCGCGCCCGGACACATACACACACACACACACACACGCAAACGCACACATACACACACACACACACACACACACACTCTAGGCACACACACACACACACACACACACCCCACACACACACACACACACACACATACCACACACACACACACACACACACACACACACCACACACACACACACACACACACACACACACACACATAATTGGAAGAGGGGAAGGACAAGGGGTTGCGAGAGAGCTGAAAAAGATGCAGGGCCCAAGGGAATCGCGGGGAGAGGGGGGGGGTTGTGAGGGGGATGAGGGGCAGGTACCTCCAAAAGACATGCATGGGGCCCCTGGGCGTCCACCCCTCGGCTGCACAGCACAAACATCTTGCGGAGGCACAGCTGGCCAAAGCGGGTGCCCGCGGCAGACCTGGGGATGGCCAAAGCGCGAGGCCGCCCCACGCCCCGCTCCACCACCCCCACCAACCGCCTCCTTATGTCGTGCGGCGTTCTCACACACGCTGCTCATAAACCCACAAACCCCGGATGTCGCTTGCCTGGCATATGGTATACATCCAAGCCTTCCCTTCAATACCCGCCTCGCTACCTAACGCCTGAGACCGCGCCCAGTGGGTGGCGGGGCATTGCAGTGCCCTTCTGCACAGCGATAGAATACGCAGAAAAGCGGGACTGTGTTAAGGGCGCTTTGATGCCCCGCCCCCCATTCTTCCGTCGCTCTGCCACATACGATCGGTTAAAGGTAGATGGAAGGAGTTACGGGGATACAAGAGGACTCTTGAGAGGTACACATGTTTGAATCAATCAAATCTCCCATTTTCCCATTCGTCGTGTCGAACGGACTTGAGTGTGGAAAATTACATTGCCGTGAAAGAGGCATAGAGAAGTGATGAGGCTTGATGCAATGGTGCAAGTTTGGGTGGGATTTGAGCCCCGCAAAAAGAATGGGGTACAATGGCTACGCTATTTCATCCCACAGCCTAACAGACACACCCTTTGAATCTGCAAAAGTGTCAGAATGGGGTCTGTGGAGTCGAGTCTGTGCGGAGGACTTTAGTTTTAATTTAATAAAACGAGTCCTTCATCTGTTTATACACAGGAAGTGTGAGAGTCCGATTTCTTAGAGAAAATGGATAGCCCCTAGAGAAAATAGGTTTTGATCTCCATTTATCCTTGAAAACACAGGGTCAGTTGGAAAACATATTGCCCAAGCATATTCTCATGTATTTCATACATGACGTCATAGACTCCAAGCCATTCTCAGCTTAACATCACAATAGCCCGCTTAAATTATAGTCCCTCACGCAAACTCAAATTTGTGTTACAAGCTCAAGTACCCTTATAGTCCTGTGCAAAAACTCTGAATTGCCTTACCACACACACACGCACACACACACACACACACACACACACACACACACACACACACACACACACACACATACACACACACACATGTATATGGTGTGTGTGTCTGTGCGTGTGTGTGTGTGCCCGCCCGCGCGTGTGCATGCCGCAAGTGTCCTCTCTGAGTTAAGAGAGCGGGGTGTTCGATTGAGCCTTAAACCCACCCCCCCCCTCCCCTGCCGAGGGGGGTGGAGTCCCTTCCCCCTTCCCCCCCAGCCCCCGGGGAGAGCCTGCAACAAAACTAGCAAGCGGAAGGAGGACCTGTCAAGACGGCATCCGTGAGGGTGTCGAGGACGGAGGCTTCCAGGTCAGCATCCACGCGGCTCTGGTCGTTTTCGGGAGGAGTTGCGGCCCCTGACGCCGGCGCGCCCTCGCTCCCCTGGGGGCGCTGCAAGTCTCCCGCAGATGCTCCGGGTGGTCCCCCGGCTTCGCGGGTGGGGGCCCGGGGCGCTGCTCCAGCAGGCTCCCCCTCCGACTCGGAGGTGGCCCTCCTTGAAGCACCGCCCCCAAGCTCGCTGCTCACCATCCCCGGGTCCGGGGGCCGCCCCCTGCCTCCCACACACCAGATTGATTCTTTTTTTACCATAGGCAATCTCACGGTCCTTTTCCCTCATTTCAAAAGATGTGTTCATCGGCACCGAGAGAAGTGCCCAGAACTTTTGCGGACCAACAAAAAGACAATGTAAGAGAACACAAAGAAAGTATAGAAGCCAAGCTGTGAAAGACTCGGCAACCCCCTTCTCTCTCTCTCTCTCTCTCTCTCTCTCTCTCTCTCTCTCTCTCTCTCTCTCTCTCTCTCTCTCTCTCTCTCTCTCTCTCTCTCTCTTTGTCTCTCTCTCCCTCTCCCTCCCCCCCCCCAAACACACACACAGAGGGGGAGAGAAAGAGAGAGAAAGAGAGACACACATACTCACACACACACACACACACACACACACACACACACACACACACAGAGAGAGAGAGAGAGAGAGAGAGAGAGAGAGAGAGAGAGAGAGAGAGAGAGAGAGACTCACAATGACATAGCTTAAGGCAGAAAGGAACCGCACCCAGGCTCTCCAATGTATTCTCGGGGGGCGTCGGGGTCTGCGGCCGCCTCCGCAGCTTCCAGGTGGCTTCCAAGGAGAAATATCTCGAACGCTTCAGCCAGCGCACTCCAGCAGTGGTCCGGGGGGAGCTCATCACCGTTTATGTACGCAATGTTGATCGCCGGAAGGCCGGCACTCACCACTGTTGTGAAAGCCGGGACAGCCGCTCGCCACAGCCCCTCCTGGAACGATGTGTACCGTGTCGCCATGCACCCGGATAAAGATGTGATGACTGCGGGAAACATGCCTGCCCTCGCCTGCCAGGGGGCTTGATCCCTGCAGTGCTACGCCCAGGCGTGAGTCGGGGGTCGATGCATGCACATCACCTCTTTTCTGCTTTTTGTGGCTTACTGATTTTGTTGGGAAGGGGGTGGGGAGCTCAGACATGTGAACATCTTGAAGACTTAACACATGATCGGCCCATGCGAGGTGTTCCGAAACTTGGAGCCAAGGTTTGTCCTGTTACGACCGGGTTGATATAACAAAACCACTCAATGACCTCTGGAGATTGGCTGAGAGTGTGCTAGGTGTTCTAGCATAGTGTTCACAAGTTGGGCATGGTTCAAATCCCAGCCCGCTACTGTGATTTAAGCCATTCTTGAGCTCCTGTTCCAACTCTACACCCCTTGAGCAGAGACTAGCGCCTCACCACAAACATTGTCCAGTGCAAGAAAAACGAGACCGTGTTTTTCAAGCAGACAATTGAGTTTCACTGCATTGGCCCTCCACATCCCGTACAGAACAATGGCAGCCCCTCGAGTGTTGCTAAATGTGCCCTCAACATCCCATGCAAAAACAATCGTATTTTAATCGAAGTTGTAGTATATGTCTGGTCATGAAGCCGGTGTGGGTCTGGTCTATTCTGCGCAACAATTTTTGGCAATACTACAAACGCAAGGCTTACGCCTCCCCCTCCTACCCCCTCCCTCAGACCCCCTCTCTTTGCGCATGTGTGTGTGTGTGTGTGTGTGTGTGTGTGTGTGTGTGTGTGTGTGTGTGTGTGAATCACACACACACACACACACACACACACACACACACGCACGCACAAGCACAAATGCGCGCGCGCACACACACACACACACACACACAGAAGGAGAGAGAGAGACAGAGAGAGAGAGAGAGAGAGAGAGAGAGAGAGAGAGAGAGAGAGAGAGAGAGAGAGAGAGAGAGAGAGAGAGAGAGAGAGAGAGAGAGAGAGAGAGAGAGAGAGGGGGGGGGGAGGGGGCTGGGCGAGCCAAGAATCTCTGAAGGACTGTGGAAGGAATCGTACCGGTACATGTGGGCAACAATCTGCACAACCTTCTCCATGGTGGCCCCTGAGATGGCATGTCTGTTGATGTTGGTTGGTACACTTGGAGCGGGGTGGCCGGACCCTGTCGGATGGTCTCCCGCGCCAGCCCCGCTCCCCTGGGCGGAGTGAAGCAGCCGCTGAGGCTGCAGCAGGCGGAGCAGCAGGCCCAGCAGATCTGTCCACAGTCCCACCTGCGGGAGCGGCGGGAGCGCTGGCAGTAGGGACAAGACCGCTTTCTGTACTGGCGGAAGGGTCCCTGGACCCCCAACATCATCTATTACATATGCAGACTTGGAATTGACAAATACATTGTGCCCCAACAGGGTGGTCAATGACATGTGCTGCTATTCCCTTGGGAGGTTTTCCTATGCCAATGTCATTCAGGACATGTCATTATGTGATCATGCCATGTTTAGTCATCCCATGTCATCATGTCATGTGACGTGACATGACTCATGTCACGCCATTGCTGCCAGTTCCTAGCATTCTTTACTATGCCAACGTCATGTCATTCCTGCTATAGTCCAGGGAATTTCACTATGCCAATGCCATGTCAACTTTGATTCAGCCTGGGGAGGTTTTGGTATGCCGACGTCACGTCACTCTTGCTAGTTCCTTCATTATATACTATGACAAGGTCGTGTCATTCCTGCTAGTTCAGAGCAATTTTGACTATGCAATTGCCATGTCATTCCTCCTAGCTCCTAGGGTTTTTCACTGTGCCAATGTTCCGCTTCTGCTGCTCAGTCTTACAATGTTCCACTGTTCAGATGTCATGTAATTGCTGCATATTCATAGGGACATGTGTTGCCCTGCTAGATTCTGGGATGATTATGAGGTTGAGAGGGCGGGGAGGACCTGGAACCACGGGGGCGGTGTCCTCCTGGCTGAAGGGGTTCTTAGCCAGCCGCTCCAGCCACGTCAGCACCTCCTTGCTGTCCTCTTCTTCCATGACTTCCTTCAGAGCCCCCTGCTCGGACGCCAATCCAGCTTCCATCAGACCAGCCCTACTCCTTTTCAAAGTTTAAACCTTGGTCTAGATCGTCTACCTGCCTGGATCGTGTATCTCTCCCTCCCTTCCCCCTCCCTGTCTCTGTCCCTCCCTCCCTCCAACCCCTTCCCCGCACATACACACGCAATGACTCACAGTCACATGTCAGAGGCTGGGACCTGTACGACGTTCAGTTTAAAGCTGCGTAAGGGACCGACAGGGAAATGCCCTCCCCCCCCCCAGAAAAAGAAAGGAATACACACATCCGCTAACAAACACGCCCGCCAATACACACACACACACACACACACACACACACACACACACACACTCACACACACACACATGCGCACGCACACACAATACACACATGCGCGCGCAACGCAAAAGGGGCAAAAAAGAATTACAAAGAAGCAAAAAATCTAAATCAAGCGCGGAATCGTGCCCGGCACCTGGATTTGGCCAATGGCGGACACCAGCTCGAGGCGAGCCTGGAGGGGAACCATGCAGTTGGGGGAGGCGGCCGCCTCCACCCCCACCCCCAGCGCCCGCAGGGCCCGCTTCCACATGGTGTGCGACACCAGCGGGGTCCCCCCGTGTGCTGTTATCACGTTCGTGACCAGGCCGATGGCGGCCAGCGCCACCTCCTTGCGCCCCCCCGCCATCGAACTCTCCACCACCAGCATCAGCTCCTCCCAGCCCTGCACGCCCCCGGGCCCCCGCTGCCTCACGCCGCCCACCACACAACCCCCCCCCCCCCACACACACACACACACATGTATATGAATGTAGATGAAGCGTGTGTGTGTGTGTGTGTGTGTTTCTGTGTGTGTGTATGTGTGTGTGTGTGTGTGTTTCTCTCCGTGTGTTTGTGTATGTCTGTGTGTGCGTGTGTGTGTGTGTGTGTGTGTGTGTGTGTGTGTGTGTGAGAGAGAGAGAGAGAGAGAGAGAGAGAGAGAGAGAGAGAGAGAGAGAGAGAGAGAGAGAGAGAGAGAGAGAGAGAGAGAGAGAGTGCACAAACGCAGACAGGCAAGGAAAGGAGGCGGTCAAGAGGGGAGCGCACCTGAGGGAAGGAGGAGGAGTTGACGATGAGGGGGAGGTGGGTGCGCATGAGGCGGGACATGCCGGCGAGGGCCAGGACCAGCGTTTCGTCCCACTGCTTCTGCTCGCTGTTGCGGCTGTGGTGCACCAGCATGGGGACGCTCTTCCCCTTCACTTTCCCCAGGATCTCTGCCTGTGCCTGTACCGCTTGCCCCCACCCTTTAATATTCATGTATAACTTTCCCCCACCCTTAACCCCCACCGCTTGATGTTCATGTATCGCTTGCTCCGCCCCCCCTCCCCATCCATCTCTTTCTCTCCACCTCCCCCCCTTCCTCCCTCCTCCTCTCTCACCCACCCACCCTCCCTCCCTTCCTCCTTCACCCTTCCTCTCCCCCTCCCCCTCACCGTCTTTTGCTCTGGCATGCGCTCACGCGCACAGCTCAGGCGCACACAACAAACTCACAGACACAGACACAGACACACACACACACACACACACACACACACGCACGCACGCACACACACACACACACACACACACACACACACACAGACACACACACACACACACACACACACACACACACACACACACACACACACACACACACACACACAAAGGAACAGGACAATGGCGGTGCTGGAAAGGAGCCAAACCTCTTTACGAGAAGAAGTGGCAGCCAAGTGGTGGACCTCCCGGAGGAGGGGGAACAGCATCTCCCAGAGGCACTCGTCCCAGGCTGCGGCGGAGAGGCGCGCCCCCTGACTCACCACCACTGAGAACAGGGTCCGCATCCCACTGTTCCTCACTTCCGGCCGCGCGTCTGTGCTCAGCCCCTGCATCCAAAAATCCCCCCTCACCAAATTGAGCTCTGGCGTGCTTGGCTTCTCTCAAGAGCCCCTTTGAAGCATATTCAAGGGTGGGTGGAAGTTGGCTGACCGGTGCTGTACATGAAAAATAGCAATGATAGAGTTCAATGCCTGCTCCCCCCCACCAACCACCCCCCCTACACACACACACACACACACACACACACACACACACACACGCGCGCGCGCGCACGCACAGCCAAAGAACAGAAAAAGAGGTAGATAGAGAGGGAGTGGGAGAAAGGAGGGAGGGTGGGTGGGCGGGAGCGGAGGAAGGGACAGGCATGCGTGTTCGGCAGAGCGAGCGAATGTGATAAAACGTACCAGACATGAAGGTACTATGTTAGATACAAGATACGTTGGCACTGGATGCCAAGCATGAAGGCACTGGATGCCAGACATCTACTGATTTCAGCCACAAGTTGGAGAGATGGGAGACATGAAGAACGGAGGGATGGGATGGGAGAGCAAGGGAGGGATGGGATGGGAGAGCAAGGGAGGGATGGGATGGGAGAGCAAGGGAGGGATGGGATGGGACGGGGCGAGCCTGGAGGGCCATGAAGTCGAGGCGGAGCAGCTCCTCGATGTCCTCGGGGGTGAGGGAGTCGGCAGCCCTCCCGGCCAGGTTGCGCTTCGAGAGCAGGTCCGCCGCGTTCCACAGCAGGCTCACCGCCGTCAGGCTCACGTTCAAGTCCGCCTGCCACCCACAGCCCCACCCGGACTGTCAGCCAGAGGACCATTCATCCAGAGGCCCGACATTCCGCATCAGGTAGCGGAATGTCAGTAAGCACTTAATCCGACCGAAAGTCATCAAACCAGAGCAATCGCCTGAGAGATGATGCCCACTCTGTCCTGCCCAGCCGCTCCTCCAAAGGCTGCTGCTGCTGCTCCACCTCCTCCCTAACCCTCCACCCTCCTCTACGTCCACCTCCCTCACCCTCCACCCTCCTCACCTCCTGCGTAACCTACCACCCTCCTCTCCTCCTCCCTAACCCTCCACCCTCCTCCTCCTCCTCACTTACCCTCCACCCTCCTCCCCTCTCCTCCTCCTCCTCCTCCTCCCCCTCCTCCTTCTTCATCTTCTCCGACTTCTTCTCCCCCCGCCTCCTCCGTCCCGTTCGTCCCCTTCATCTTTCCCTCCTCCTCGCTCCTGCGGCTCCTCCTCCACCTCTCCCCTCCTGCTACTCCACCTCCAACCCCAGACATAGGGGGGGCGGGGGGGGCAGGGGCGCACCTGCTGGGAGCCGAAGAGGGCCGCAACCTCCAGGGAGGAGCGCAGGAGGTCCAGAGGCAGGCCCGCCATGTAGTCGGAGGCCAGCAACTGCACGCTCTGGAAAGCCAGCCCCACCGCCTCCGTGTCCACCTCGCCCTCCTGCGGGACCGCCTCCAGGACCCTGAGGGCCGGCCTCCATCCCGTCCCCAACTGCTCCCCTGCGCTCTCCCCACCCCCGTCTCAGTCTGCCGCCGGCCGGTGCTTGCCTTGTAGTCACCATGAAATTTTGCACACCAAAGAACCTGCTGGATTCTCAGATGTGCTTGTTTGCCATCAAACTAAAGATTTGGCTGTAGAGTTTCTGAGCAATTTCCTTCACTGTCTTATGGCACGGAATTAATGACAATTCCCTTTCTTTTGGCTGGTGTGGCTGGTGCAGGTCTGCAGTCCAGACGCCCCATCCTGGCCTCCCTGCGGCATCATCGCCAGTACTTGTGCTGCCAGTGTGAGGCTTCTGCGCTTGCAGTAGGTGCTGTCGGGGCTCCCGCGTGAAATTAGGGTTTTAGGGTGTAGGCGCATGTTGCTTCCGTGTGGACGCATGGTGCATCTTCTCCCACAAGGATTTCTGGCACATGTTGAAACATGTGGATTTTTGGCACTAAGTCAAAGACGTGGATGTCTGACGCATATTAAAAATGGGGATTGCTGGCACGTAATCAAAGATTTTGACTTCTCCCATAGTCTGCCATGTGGAGTCCTGGTACGTTCCCGCCATGAGGGCTGTGATGGCTTTGAATACCTCGAGCCAGAGATCCCCTTTAATGAAGTAAGCTCCCTTGCAACATCCATCACACACACATACACACACACACACACACACACACACACACACCCATACACTCTATCTTACACATCCATACTCATTGTCACATGCACACATACACAAACACATGCACACACAACACCCCCCCCCCCCCCCCCACACACACACACACACACACACACACACACACACACACACACACACACACACACACACACACACACACACACACACACACAACTTGAGGGGCAGTCCCGCAAGAAAAGAACGGAACAGTGAAAGAAGGAGGGGGGGGGGAGCACCGTGGCGCTGGAGGATGTGGAGAAGAACCCGCAGGAGGCCCAGCCGCACATCCGGCTGCTGTGCATCGCGGTACACGGACTCCAGCGATACCAGCAGCATGTGCTCCGCGGCTCCCCCGTCCTTGGCCCCTCCGCTCTCTGACCCTCGCCCTGCCCCTCGCCCCGCCTCCTCAGCCCTCTCCAGAAACCCCCAGGTTGCAATATATGAATCCATGTGGTATATGCGTCCCACATAGTACAGCACAGAGCAAATAGGGCAGGGCAGGATCAAGCAGGCTCCAACAGGGTGGAAGGAGGGGGTGAGGCAGCGCACCAGAGCTGGACGTGGAGTGCAGGGAAGTGAGCGCGCCCCCAATGGCGCGCCCGAGCGCCTCTGTCCCAGAGGCACGAAGCGGAGGCTTTGCCTCGCCCAAGACCTCCACAATGTGATCCAGCAATATAGACCACAAATCGTGGATCCGACCCACATTGTGCAGGACCACGTCGACCATCCGTTGCAGGGCGAACAGCCTGCATGTGGTCCATTTCGGTTAAGTCCCAGGCTCAAGCCTCGGAAAGCATGTCTCCTGGTCTCCTTTTGTTTTGGGGGGGAAGGGTGGATTGCCCCCGTGGACTACGAGGGATCGCCATTCTGCGTAATCCTTGGGTAGGCGGTCACATACATGCTGTTGCTAGGTTCAAGAAGGAACCACCGATACACACATAGGAAGCGGTACAACCACTAACATGGTGCAGAGCGACAACCTCAATGCGGGATCCTACAAGAGTGTGCTGCAACAATTGTCACATAGCAAAAGCAGGATACCCGCAAGGGTCAGGACACCAGCAGGATATTGAGGATACCACCAATAACCTTCAAGCGGGATCTTAAGGAAGGGGCAACAATTGTTACATAGAAAACAAAAAGGATATTAGCAGTACTAAAAATGAAATTGGTGTACCAAAGCATCATGTCATGCATGACTTTTGAGATGTGCATCACCGCAGTCGTCTACTGCTGCCATAGTAGTTGGGTGGATACATAACAAAACGGCCACGAATACAAATTCTAAAGAATCACAATGCCCTGAACACTGGCACCCCTCCTGCAGGTATCAAAAGTTGAATACCTGGGTTATGCTTGAACAACTCGTGTTATCCAGAACTACGCACGCACGCCACACACACACACACACACACACACACACACACACACACACACACACACACACACACACACACACACACACACACACACACACACACACACGCACGCACGCACGCTCACATGCACGCACGCACGCAGACACAAAGGGAGCTAGATAGAACGAACGAGACCGAGAGAGGGATAAAGCGGGGAGAGGGCTTTATGGAGATCAAACGTCTTAACATCTTTGATTTACTCCGTGATCGGGGGATGGGACCCCAAACCCTGAGCTGGGAGAGAAGAGAAATTCCAGCCCCCTCCCCCCTTCCAAAAAAAGGTTTAATTCTTCACTGAAGTATTGAGGGCGGGTGGGCAGGGGAGGTAAGGGCGGGAAGCGGGAGGCTGCACCGGGGCTGGGCTGGCGCCTGCGCAGCGGCGGGGAGAGAATGTGCGGACACCTCCCGCAGCGACGTCAACATGGCGATCACAGCGTCGGTGCTCATGGACGCCGTGCTCTCAAATAGCTGGTTGGAAGCCGTGGACAGGATGGCCAAGTCGCTCGGGAGCGCTCCCGACGATCC
>KV908556.1:229533-247033 GCA_002005505.1 Botryococcus braunii
ACGACCCGACGTTCCTCCTCCTCCTCCTCTTCCTCTTCTTCTACCTCTTCTTCAACACGAGATGGCTTGGAGCCTCACAGGTAGGGGATGTGAGGGCTAGGGGCCCACCTCGCGCAAGTCGTACGACAAAAACAGAAAGTGGAGGATGGAGGCGTCTGTCACCAGCTGGCGGAACACCTGCAGGACATTGATCCTCTGCCACAGGGTACAGGTCGGCGCTGTGCCTGTGTTTGCCACCCCCACCCCATCAGCTGTGAGTGAAGAGATTCGATGAGTGTGCTGGGGGACATCAATGACGCGATCACCATTAAACAACTCGAAAAATGGCAGGATTAGAACCTCTGGAGCAGCACGTTTTGAATGAGAATTCAGGCCGATTTGGGAAAGATGGTACCACACATGCGCACAGGACTGCGTGATGCCCGCCCAGAGTGTTTATTGCGAATATTTTAATTCCAGCAGATGCTGTATGAGCCAGCAGGTGCGGTTCCCATGGTACCTATACATGGCCATAGGTTCAGGTTCAAGTCCTGCCCCCACTGAGCGGCTGCAATATCAGTTTCTTTTGTCTTTTTTGGTTTTGGTTTGTCCTTCTTCTCAGAGGGGGGATGGAGGTGCGTGCAAGTCTATTAGGCTCTAATTGTGTGTGTGTGTGTGTGTGTGTGTGTGTGTGTGTGTGTGTGTGTGTGTGTGTGTGTGTGTGCGTGCGTGCGTGCGTGCGTGCGTGCGTGCGTGCGTGCGTGTGTGTGTGCGTGTGTGTGTGTGTGTGTGTGTGTGTGTGTGTGTGTGTGTGTGTCTCGCCTTATTGTGCTGAATACCATTTCTCAAATCTGCCAGACATTAGACGGAGACACAGTATCAGACGCACTGCACACCAACAGAGCTGCCAGAGCAACACGGACCTTCGAAAGGATTACAGCAATCACAATGCACTCTCGGCCTCCCCAAGCTTGCACATCTGTCACTCGCCTCCCGCTACTCGGAAAATTTCCAGGAGCAATCAAAATGAACTCGCTGCAAAGAAGAGATTCACATATTTTCAACTCAGGGAAGAAGTGATGAAAAAGGAGAAGGAAAAGACTCTGCATCTCCTTTCCCTTCTGACAGAGGCAGGTGTGGCCAAAGCATGACAATGCAGCATGCAGATTGCACGCTCACGTTCCACCATCACTCTCACTCTCGAACTTGCAGCCCCACATCCACACTCCCCTTCTCCAACCCACCCACGCCCACACGCCAGGGTTACGCTTGCAGGCCCACGTCCACACTCCCCTTCTCCAAACCAGCCATGCCCACGTGCCACGCTTACGCTTGCAGCCCCATGTCCACACTCCCCTTCGCTAACCTAGCTCTGCCCACATGCCAGGGTTAGGCTTGCAGGCAGGCTCACCGGTGAGCAGGCATTCAATGAAGACGCCGCACTTGAGGCGCAGCTGACGGTGGAAGTTGCGCAGCACGGTGCGCACCACCCGGAGGACGGGCCGCAGGTCCGCGGCTTGGGCGGCCACATCGCATGCAGGATCCAGAAGGTTCTGCAGCAGCGTTATGAGCAGCTGGGAAACTCTCACCAGGAGGGCGTGCTCGAAAGCCGGATTTGTCCTGGGTTCAAGCCCCGCCTCAGCAATTTAAGGAAGGGTCATGCAGATGGACAGGAATCATTGTCCTTCTTAAGAGGTGGGATGGTTGCTTCTTTTGGGTTCTTATTCCCTGCTACACGCGCCCCAACTTCACCGCTACACATGCCTGCACCTGCTACGCCTGTCCCGACTGCCCCTGCTGCACATGCCTGCACCTGCTATGCCCGTCCCGACCTCCACTGCTACACATGCCTGCACCTGCTGATAACCCTTGAAGACAAGATGTGATACGTTTGAAGACAGGGTATTTAAAACCTTGAAGCCAAGGTACCAAAAACCTTGAAGACAACGTATGATAAGCCTTGAAGACAAGAATATGATAACAACGCTTGAAGACAAGATATGGTAAGCGTTGACGACAAAAATGGGATAACCTTTGAAGAAAAGATAATGAGAAGCCTTGAAGACAAGACACGATACCCTTTAAAGACAAGATATGATAGCCCCTTGAAGACAAAACTTATAAAGGAATGATATAATGATGACATCCCTCAAGTAAGACATGAAGATGACTCCAGAGGCTGGCATTATTCATAGAAAAGGGGCCTCACATGAATATGGCGGGGTTATTGCCCAGCACAAAGTCCAGGAGGTCCAGCACGAAGGGGCGCGGCAAGTCCGGCACGTTCAGCCACCTCAACATCGCCTCATTTGCTGCGCGAGACCCCAGCCCCTCAAGCCCTCAGTACTTCTGATGCATCTTGCATTGCAGCAGACGCTTCCGTTTCCGACCCGCACCAAACCCTCTGTCCCTACCACACTTTCCCAAACTCCCGGTTCTTAAAATCCCTTCCGGAAGTCTCGGCGTGTCGACTTGAATCCCCAAACTCTCTGTTTGTACCACGCTGTCCCAACCTCCTGAGTCCACCACTCTATCCCCTAACTCTGGGTTTCTGCAATCTCTCCCAAACTCTCGGGGGGCAGCCTCCATTCCCCAAAAATCTCTGTTTGTGCCACACTGTCAGTGCAAGCTCTCAATTTCTACAAGTCTGTCCCAAATTTTCGGGTTTCTACCATCTCTCCCAAACGCTGGGTGTCCCCCTCTATCCTCAAAAGTCTCTGTCTGTACTACAATTGCCCCCACCTCTTGATTGCCATAACTCTATCCCCCAAACTCTCGGTTCCTACCACACTTTCTCAGACTCCTGGCTCGCAGACATCTATCTGTCTCTCCCTCAGCGTCCCACTCCCCCAGGTTCTTGCTATCAGGTGGAAGTGCACCTGTAGTCATCATGCAGAGCTCATGTGACCTGTAACCCATGTGACCTGTCACTCAAGTGACCTGTCACTCATCTCACGTGTCACTCATGTGACCTGTTGCTCATGTCACCTGTCACTCGTTTCACCTGTACCTCGACACCTGTCGCTCACGTGACCTGTCACGCATCTCACCTGTCCCTCATGTCACCTGTCACTCATGTCACTTGTCCCTAATGTCAATTGTCCCTCATGTCAATTGTCACTCATGTCACCTGTCACTCATGTCAACCTGTCACTAACGTCACCTGCCGCTCATGTCACATGTAGTCAAAATGCAAGTTGTTGCAGGCAGGCGGGAGAAGTGAACCTGTAGTCATCATGCAGAGCTCGTCCAGCAACTTGAGGGCGGCGTTGGCAGGCCCCGCCTCGGCGATGGGGGGCACGCTGGCCCGCCGGGAGGGGCTATCCCCTCGGATCCCCAGGGGCCGGGGACCCACCTCGGCCGCGCTGGAAACGCCGGCTTCCGATTTCACGATGACGTGCTCAAAGACCAGCGCCACCGCCTGCACTCCATTCCCCCGCCCATCCTCTGTCCCCTCTCTGGCCCCATTCTCACCCCAACAGGTTCTCAGAGCACCTTCTCCGAGAGGCTTCGGGAGCACTACACCTCTGTTACCTCACAACCCCTGACATCTGCTTTCCGATTTCGGTCCTATGCCCACCAGACCAGTTTGGAGCCATCTCAATCGTGAGCTCTCTGGAGCAGTGCACCTCTGTTACCGCGCAACCCTTCCTCGTAGTCCACAGGGCTGCACCTCCTTCCATTCCTGGTCCCCTCTCCCTCCCTCCCTCCCCCCTCCCTCCCTCCCTCCCTCCCTCCCTCCCTTCCCCCCCCCCTCCCTCCCTTCCTCCCTCTCCCCGCCCCTCCCTCCACTTTTCCCCTCTCCCCCTTCCCCCCATCCGCACTCCAACCCAACCCCGGCCGATCTTCTTCTTGAAGGGCTGCCAGACACAGAGAGCAGGCAGGGAAACCAGGAAGGGAATGCAGGCAGGACGGCAGTGCAGTGGAGGGAGGCGCACCTGGCGCACGGTGGCGGCGGCGGTGCTGACTACGCTGTCGGTATTCTTGGGGTCCGCCAGCAGCCGGAAGCACAGCCCCAGCACGCTCTTCACCCCCTCCTGCACATTCCCCCTGCCTTTGCTTGAACAGGAGCATCCCCCTCCGTTGCTTGCACATCCGTGCAGATGACCCTTGACTAACAAGGTGCAGGCAGTGGGAAACTGGGAGAGCTGGGTGTGGGTGCGCGCCTGTGTGTGTGTGTGTGTGGGGGGGGGGTTGGGGAGGTGGGTGTCAGAGAGAGGAGGGGGGCGGGGAGAGAGGGGGAGAGGGAAGGGGGCGCAGAGAGGGGGGGAAGGGAGGGAGGGAGGGGAAGTGCTGAGAAGGCAAACATGTCACGCACATTTGCCTCAGCATAACAGACTGAAGAGAGATGACTTAATGGGTCTACTAAGACTAACTGCCTTTTTTCAGTCAGCCAAGTGACATTAAACTACAAAAGTCAAAACAGTGAAACATTCAAAACATGAAACCCAACTGCCCAACTTTTGAGAGATTTGAACCAGTCGCCGCAGAGGGCCCTCACAAAGAGTTACCTTTGGCCATGCTCCAATACCCAGAATTAAACTCTATTAAAGAACCAAAAGACACGGATGAGTTGCTGCTTAGACCTCCAATACCATCCACGCACATGTGCAAGCACAGATGCAGGCATGCACGCACACGTGTCTGACCCCTTACAACTCACTCCATCCCCACGCCACCCCACCCCATTCTCCCCCCAGCCCCAAACCACGCATACGCTCGCAGGGCGCGCACGTGTGCGTACACACACACACACACACACACACACACACACACACACACACACACACACACACACACACACACACACACACACACACGCACGCACATGCGAGCGCGTCCTCCTGCCACGGCACCCCCCCTCTTCCACAAATTGCTGGGTATGATTCACCTTCAAATGTGGATCATACCACCCAGCAATTCAGGCTGCGTATCTGGCAGTACCTGACCTCGTTATGCAAAACGCCGTTCCATATAACCTGACCCATGCATGCAGAGGACAATGGGAACGCGGACATCAAAAGGAATGCAACTGCCAATAAGGAATGTAAATGTCAGTAAGGAATTTGAGTGCCAATCGTGAATGCGGATGCTTATAACGAATGCGGATGCTTGTAACGGATGCGGATGCGAATAACCGATGTGCATGCCAGTAACGGACACGGATGCTGAAAACGGACGCGGATGGGAATGACAGCACGGATACTAAGAACGGACACGGATGCGGACAATAAATAAAGGAATGGAGGTGGTTAGCAACGCACCTCACTGTTGGCCACAACCATGGACTGCATGAGCGTGTGGGTGGTCTGCAATATCTTCAGCTGCACCGTTTCCTCCCGCAGCTTCTCCAACTGCTCTTCCACACCTCCATTCTTCACCACCACTTCCACACCTCCATTCTTCACCACCACTTCCACACCTCCATTCTTCACCACCACTTCCACACCTCCATTCCTTACCACCACTTCCACACCTCCATTCTTCACCACCATTTCCACACCTCCATTCTTTACCACCACTTCCACACCTCCATTCTTCACCACCACTTCCACACCTCCATTCTTCACCACCACTTCCACACCTCAATTCTTCACCACCACTTCCACACCTCCATTCTTCACCACCACTTCCACACCTCCATTCTTCACCACCACTTCCACACCTCAATTCTTCACCACCACTTCCACACCTCCACCTTTCACCACTGCTACCCAAGACCTATTCCAAAAACTCTGCATCCCCTTCAGACCTTTTCCACAAACACCTCAGAACCCCTCAGAAACCTCCTTCCCCTTGCAACATGGGTCCCCAGCAAAGGAGTGTTATTGCGGGGAGAGGCACATGGGTCCAGTTCACAAGCATAGGCTGTTCCTGAACAAGAAACATGGGTCCGTCTTTGAGCTGGATCCCCTCAAAGCATCCTTGTACATGAGCCATATCCTTTTAGAGCTGATGGGGATCGGAATCCACACAACTCCAATTCCAGGATCTCTCGTAGGCTGGAACTCAGGAGTGGGTCGCTTGCGGGATCCCTTGGGCTCAATCCCCTTCGGTTGGATTCCTCAGGCTGGGTCCCTGGAGCCTGATTCCTGGGGTTGGATTCCTGGGGCTTACTCCCTTGGGCTGGTTCCCTGGAGCTGGATCCCTGGGCTGGATCCCTTGGGCCGGTTCCCTTGAGCTGGAACCCTGGGGCCGGATCCCTGTGGCTGGTTTCCATGAGCTGGATCCCTGCGGCTGCATACCTAGGGCTGGTTCTGTAGAGCAGGATTCCCGGGAATGGATCCCTTGGGCTGCGTGACGGGCGCTGGATGATAATAAGCAAAAAACCCCCAGCCCAAAACCTTTCCAAAGAACGGTGCGAGTGGGGCCAAAAGCGCTGCAAACGAGAGCACTCTGTGCGCTGTGTGGTTAACCGTGCGTGTGGAGTGAGTGTGTGTGTGTGTGTGTGTGTATGTGTGTGTGTGTGTGTGTGTGTGTGTGTGTGTGTGTGTGTGTGTGTGTGTGTGTGTGTATGTGTGTGCCCGCGCGCGCGCGCGCTTGCGTGCAAGAGAGAGCGAGAGAGAGAGAGAGAGAGAGAGAGAGAGAGAGAGAGAGAGAGAGAGAGAGAGAGAGAGAGAGAGAGAGAGAGAGAGAGAGAGAGAGAGGGGGGGGGGATGAGGGGGGTGCAAGAGCCGCCCAGGCAAGCACACGGGGAACCAGCACAAGATTACAGGCAAGCCTCTCCCCTTCAGAGCTGATATGCTCCGACCTGCTCAGCTGGATCGCCCCGCAAAGCTGAGCCCCCCAGACCCTTGATCACTTAAGCCCAGGAATCCACTGTTGCCACGATCCCCAGAACCTCAAACATCTCACAGCAATGCCCTGTTCACTCGACTCGCTCCCACAGAAAGTTTCAATCCTTCAAAGAAACAGAAAGTACGACACGAAGAAGGCTCCACCAGCGTTGTCCGCTCCTGGGAGAACCTTAAAGGGGTGAGGGGACGGGGGGAGAACATGATCCCTCTCCCGCGGGAGCAGGGGCCCCTGGCGCACCTGCTCGATCCCATGGAGGAGGCCCGGCATGTCGTCGGGAGCCACCAGGTCGTTCGCAACCAGCTTCTGGATGCTCATCAGGCTGATGCTGGCCACCTTGGGGCTCTTTGCCTCACACGCCAGCAATACAGGCTTCAGAATCTCCTGTGCAGTCCCCACACCCCAGACCTTGCTTGTACAGCAGGGCAACTTTGTACTGCAATACAGGATTCATGACCTCCTGCAGAGTCCGCAAACCCCAGGACATTCTTGTACAGCAGTTCAAATTTGTACAGCAGTACAGGATTCATAATCTCCTGCAGAGTCCGCAAACCCCAGGACATTCTTGTACAGCAGCTCAAATTTGTGTTGCTGTACAGGTTTCAGAATCTCCTGCAGAGTCCTCACACCGCAGGTCATTTCTGTGCAGCAGGGCAAATCTGTACAGCAGTTATAGGACTCAGACTCTCCTGCATAAGTCCCCACACCCCAGGCATGTTCAGCAGGGCACACGTGTACAGCAATACGGGATTCAGGATCTCCTGCACAGTCCCCACACCCCAGATCTTGCTGATACAGCAGGGCAAGTCCATACAGCAGTACAGGTTTTCGGGATGTCCTGCAAAGTCCCCACGCCCCAGGCCTTGCTTGTGCAGCGCACAAATTTTAGAATCTACTGCAGAGTCCCCACACCCCAGATCTGTACAGCAGTACAGCAGGGCAGATCTGTACAGCAGTACAGGTTCCAGAATCCCCTGCAGAGTCTCCACACCCCAGGTCTGCTTTGTAGCCATCCGCGGTGCTCATCCCAGGTTTCAAAGCCCTAGGTTCGATGGGGCACTTGGCCTCGCCAAAATCTCCTATTTGGAGAGCCAATAGGCTTCAGAAAGTCAAGGACCCCTGCCAACTACCCCAGGGCATCCTGGGACTCTATTCTTCAACAGGATTTGTGGGCAAAAAGAGAACTACAAATCCCCAACGGTATGATCTATCAAGCGGATGTAGCTCATCGGTAGAGTATTGCCTTGCCTTGACGTGCTGATTTGGCTTTCCTTGATATCCTGGAATTCATGTTTGTGCACTGGAACAAGGTGGGACCCACAAAGATGCCTATGCCATTTTCTCCTGCTTGAAGACCAACTGTTTGGGCCCCTGAATGCATGCGGCTCAACATGCCGGTTGCAATTGATGGAAGAAGTCTTGGGGAAGAATAAGATGGAGCCACATTTAGCCAGCCCAAACGCCATAATGAGAGCCCGGAAAGCTTGAAAACTCCAATCGGATTCTACTTGTAATACAGATAGGGACAGGCATTTTTCCAGCTATGCACTACACTCCTCATGTGGATCTTGCCTTTCAAGTTCGAAAAATAAAATCAGTCGGATCGACATGAGGGTTGTAGTGCATTGCTACAAGAATGCCTGTCCCTACTCTGTATCACAAGACACAAACCTGCCAGCCTCCACTTTTCCCAACTTGCAACCTCCACTTTCTGTCCTTGGAATGATCCTCAGACCCTGTGCAAGCCAGTCTAACCCCGTCTCCTCCCCTAGAAAAGCTCGAACTGTGCTATTGTGCCGTGTGCTTGGTGCTCGCCATTGCATCCCGACTTACCCCATTTGGGACTATTTCAAAACATGTATAAACGTAACACATCAGACTGGAACGCATCCGGTTGGATCCATTGCCGAAATTGTACATTCTGATGGGAAGAACACAACTAGTTGCACACAGGTTAGATGAGGCATTGTTGAGAATCGCCATAAACGCTTGAAGAATGTCGCTGTGCCAAAAGTGTAAATATCAAACTGATACTCAGGACCTGGAAAGCGCCTCACCTTGTTACCCTTTATGCTCTCGAGTCCTTGCCCTTGATCGACTGCAGAGCGAAGCTTCAGCATTGCCCGCTCTGCCGACTCCTTGATGGCCGGATGCTCTGGGCCGGACAGCCATCCTGTGAGCTGTCCAGCCAAGCTATCCGGGCGCCTTGCCTCCTGAGAGAGCGCTCGCAGGTCTGCCTCCAGCCCCGCCAGGAATGCATCCTGGGCTGGCATCGATACAAGACCTGCTAGTTCAAAAGTGGGAGCAGAAATGCCAGGTAAATTGCATCTATACTGATGTAAGGAAGGCTTGCAGCTACGTCTTTGCCGCTAGTGCAGCAGCCCTGACATGATTCAGGATAACAATGCTCTCAGATCCATTCGACGTTTGCTATGACATACCAACCCAACGTATGAATCAAAAAATTATGCTTCGCTTCCTGATTTCTACTTAAACACGGAACACTTTCCTTTCTCAAATGATTGCGCAAGTAACTTCACGGCACCGGCCGAGTAACGAGATCCACTTCAACAAATAAGGCAGGGGTGCCGACATAAAGCGTTCTCCCTTCACAACGAATGAAGCAAGAAGTAAACATTTCCCTTCGCTAAGCATTGGGATCGAGTAACAATACGAAGAGGAGAAAGGTGACCTCGGGAGCTAGCGATCCTGGGCTCTGTGTACGTTTAAGGGCATTTTTCGGCAGCTGCTCCGGGATCATGTCGCTCGGTCGCTTCACAGATCTGTACGTTCAACTACGTATTAGACAGTATGCAGTAGGAGCAAGGAGCAGGGAGACTTTCCGTCAGGGAGTGGTGTGGTTTACCTAGCTTTTATCTGTACCTACACTTTTGATCTGTCAACCGAAGACGCTGCCATAGGGCCGCCACTAACCCCTCGAGGTGCCCGCGCGAGTAGCCGATGCTTCAATGGGGGTAGTTCATTAACAAATTGAAATATTCATTGTTCAGCATTGGTTCCCGAAAATATACAATGCTGAAAGGGACATCCTTAGTATCTGGAGAAGCTAATAGCCATGATGAAGTTTCGTCGTACCAGGAGGATGAACCCGTTTACAGCGAGACTGAAAGCAGTAATTCTTCAGTGGATATCGTGCAAGACTTGCGAGAGTTTGGAATCCACGCTGCCTTACCTCTTGTCCCCCTTGATTTGGACGAAGAAGTCGAGGAGGACGAAAACATGGCGGCAGCCTTGGAGTATCTCAGGGGGGTCAGGTTTGCAAATACATCGTCCCTTTTGTTTGATCCCACCTTCGCGTTTGTTTCTATCCTTTGCAGTGATTCAGAGAAATTCGGAACGGAGTCAGGTCTTTGGCTCCGATTCACTCGGTGCTACTTGAGGACTGCATTTTTGCTGGGCCAAGCAAACAAAGGAAATGCGTAATCCTGCAAGGCACAAATTCTGTGCATTCATGTCGGCGCACCTTTTTTATAAGTGCATTCTGAAGGCCTCCTTTTTGTAAGCCTACTAGCGTTATCTGCCGCTCTGTCTAGGTGTCTGCCAGTGCCCAACCTGAAGCACACTTCCTGCAAATGTTCAGGGAGCAAGCATCAGCACTGCCAGATATAGTGACAGCGGCAGCGACTCCAGCCCTGGCAGATGATACGGAAACCAACTGGCCAGCTCAAGGGAAACCTATAGTGCATGGCCGTGCAATCCCCAACCCTGCATGGTTACATGATTTTCTGACCTCTTTCCACTCCCTTCGTCAGCAGATTTCGTCACTGTGAGCGTTCCCCGCAAATCCCCCCCATCCCCCCCCCCCCCCCGGGGGGGCGATCTGCATCATCTCTTGGTAGGAGCTGCGATATAAGTCGCAGCTTCCAAACATTACGAAGTGTTAGACTTGTATGAACTTTGAAATTCCATTTCCTTTCCACAGTTTAGAGAAGCCTCACTCGTTGGGCTTCCCTGCGCATGTAGGCAGGGGTTCCTTCATGAGAGCTCTAGGCTGGGCTGTCATGTGTTAAGTCGACTCGAGTTAATGTGAGGGCTCCCAATGGACTACCTCCTGTTTTCTGCGCCCCTCTTTCCCTGGGTCAATGGTATGTACGATTAGATCCACCTGTTCATGTGGCTATACCCAAGCATACAAACCACCCCCCGGGGGGGGGGGGGGGTGATTGTTAAACATCACCCATCATGATAACCTACAAACCCCCTCTACTGCCTGTCGGACAGTACTCGTCATGATAATCCACAGCCCCCTCTTGTGACTGTTACCATAACCCATCATGTTAACCGACATACCCGCTATTGAATGTCAAACATTGCCCTTGATGGTAACCCACGCCCCCCGCCAGGCAATGCTACACATAACCCGTCTTAGTAACCCCCACTCTCCTCAAGGTAATGCTAAACATTAGCCGTCATGACCACCCACACCCTCCTCAAGGGAATGTAACACATTAGCCAATATGCCCAGTGCAACCCCCCCCCCCCACACACACACACACACATACACACACACACACACACACACACACACATTGCCCGCAATGTCAATGATCATAACACTGTGGTCTGCAGGAGCTGGGCCCGTACAGTGGAGCGGGCGAGCCTGCCCCCACTGTCATCCAAGGACGAATGGCGGTCAATCTGCCTGGGACCCTGCTCACATGGGGCCCATGTGACCATCCATGGGAGTGCCCTCGTGGCAGGTCAGGAGGGGCAGGGGAGCGACAGGCAAGAGGGCTCGAGCCCCAGCCCTGCTTCATGTCCAGACAGAGAAACCGGGGCCAGCAATCACATGGGCCATGTGAAAAACTATCCGGGAATTTCTGCGGACACCGAGATGGATGTGCTCCTGGAGTTTTCCCAGGTGGCTGACTCCCCCCCCCCTCAAGTTTCGACCCCTTGCAGCTCGCAGGCTTTGGAGCTCGAAGGGCCTGTGCCCTGATGCATGTCATGACTGTTTGAGCGTCACAAATGCTGTCTGTTGTGTGCAATTCAATGCGTATGGATATCAGTTCCAGGGACTATGCATGTAAATTGTGACAGGTGGTTAAGTTTCAAAATGATGTGTGTGAAGGAAATGTATACCATATACTTGCTTCCTTTCAGAGGGATCTCTGTCGCTGGTCTCAGTCTCCCCCATTCTCTCCCCCCCCACCCTCGCCCCTCCTCTCTCGCACGCACAACACACACACACACACACACACACACACACACACACACACACACACACACACACACACACACACACACAGACACGCACGCGCACGCACGCACGCACGCACACACACTCTCTCCTCCCCCACCCTCGCCCCTCCTCTCTCGCACGCACAACACACACACACACACACACACACACACACACACACACACACACACACACACACACACACACACACAGACACACCACGGGCACGCACGCACGCACACACACACACACACACACACACATGCACACGCACGCGCACACACACACACACACACACACACACACACACATATGCACTCGCACGCACACACACACACACACACACACACACACACACACACACACACACACACACAAACACACACGCACACGCATGCACGCACTCATCCATATCATGTTCCTTGAAGATGTGCCCCCCGACATGTGTACTACCACACTGCAGGTACACACAGCGCGCTTGCTAGAGCATTTTGTCTCATGGATGGAGGAAGAGGGCGAGGACGCCCTGGGGCCTGCCGCTGCGAAATGGCTATTTGCTCTTTGCGCGTGTTTAGATCCTCCCCTGCTGGGGGAGACCTGCGCAGCCCTCAGGGACCTGCTGAGGCAATGCTCGCGTGCGGCTGAGCGGTGCAGCCCAGCACATCCTGATCAGGCAGCATCGGATTTTCCTCCTCCTGATCAGGCACGGCAGGTGCTGAGGCAGCGCTCGCATGTCGCTGAGCGATGTGATCCCGCACACCCTGATCAGACAACATTGGACTTTCCTTGGCCTGATCAGGCAACATCGGACATTCATCGCCCTGATCAGGCGCCGCAGGAAGAGCCTCATCAGGCAACCCTGATTCGGCCCTGCTCCAAGCAGGTAGCAGGTAACGTGCCCGGTGAGGCAACGTTGCATCCACGGACGGGGCTTGATCAGGTAGTGGGCGAGCTGCCCGATCAGGCAACGGCAAGCGGGGGTGAGCCTGATAAGGCTCTTGGCCCAGAAGGCGGGGCTGCGTACGCCGGGGGGCTGCCTGATCAGGCTACTGGTCGAAGACGCACAGATGGTGCCACTAGACAGTGTACCTTGACAGCTGGTCTGCAGCAGGCCGGTTGTGGGGCCAATGGTGGGCCGAGTACCTCACGGGAGGCTGCGGAACTGCTGGCGCGGATCCATGTGATTGTGGCCATTGCCGGCGCGTACTTTAAGCAGGATGAGATGCTGGCGAGCGCAGCCCAGTTTCTGGACGAATTGACCATCTGATAAGGGGCTGTCCCCCTTGATTGCGATCCCTTGGTTGCAGCCTCTTGAGCGCGGTCCCTTGGGTGGAGCTCCTTGATTGTGGTTGTTTGGTTGAGAGTCCCTTGAGCGCGGTCCCCTGGTTGGAGTCCCTTGATTACGGTCCCTTGGTCGGAGTCCCTTGAGCGCGGGTCCCTTGGCTGGAGTCCCTTGATTTTGGTCCCTTGGTTGGAGTTCCTTTAGCGCGGTCCCTTGGTTGGAGTCCCTTGATTTTGGTCCCGTGGTTGGGGTCTTGTTTGCAGGTACAGTGGCAATGGGCTGACCCAACTGGGGTCCTGTTACCCAGATCTGTCCCCCAGGTTTAGACATTTTTTCATCAGTATTCCATATGGAAACATGCATGTTGTGAACTCCTCAGCTCAGAGGGCTGCCATTTTGACCGGTCCTGGATGTAATCTCCATTCTACCTAATTCCTGGGTATATTACATAGTGGAATGCTTAATGAAATCTTGGGATCCCAGGATGGCCTTTGCCCTTTGAAGGGAAGAAAGTTCATAGGAGAATGATAAGGGAAAGTAGGGAATTCCCTTCGAGTTCTCTTCGAACAAGTATATATATATGTATGTATAATACGTGTATATATGTGTGTGTGTGTGTGTGTGTGTGTGTGTGTGTGTGTGTGTGTGTGTGTGTGTGTGTGTGTGTGTGTGTGTCGTACAAAACAGTACCTCCATTTCCTCCGATGGCCATCGCCCAAGGAAGTGCGTGGTGGCGCAACCCCCATCTTGGGGGAGCTCCCCCGTACACCCGGCGGGGTGGGAAAAAACCGGAGAACATCGGCGGGGTGGGAGAATACCGGAGAACACCGTGCGGGGAGCTCCCCCACCACCCGGCGGGGAAATAGTAGGGGTTCATCACGTACTTGGCCGGAAACTTGGGCGTGCTTCTCTCTTTCATTTTTTCCCTCCGCCGAAGTGTGCTCGACATACCGCATTTGTGGGGCAGATCCTGCATCCATCATTTCCAGTGCGTGCCTGTGTACACGTAAGTGCACACACGGGACCGCCTCCAGCCCCTTGATAGCATATTCTCCGTTTGCCCTATACCCATGGGCAGATTTGGGCTTGGCCAAGCCCAAATCTGCAGGCCTCGGAGATCTTTGGAAGTCGTCTTCTAGATCTTAAAGGCCCAGGAGTCTTCGCCTTCGCCATAGGCTGGCCAGCCTATGGGGTGTACACACAACATGTGTCACAGTGCAAAATGTGTGCAGGGCACTGGCAGTCAGATATCTGAAATTCTCTGACGGTTAACCTTGGTCCTGCAGGCTTGGTCCTGCCTACATAAGTACTTAATGCATGCGCCGACGTCTCGTGTTCCATTCGTGAAAGATAAACTAGCGAAAAGCAGTACTAGTATTGTACCAAACCCCCCCCCCACCCCCCCTCTCCCGGGAGAAAGGAAGGGGCCCACCACCATAGGCGCCCGTACCAAATGGAGGGTTCATCTGGAGGAACCTCGAGGATCCGCGGCAATTTGTTTTAAAAGGTTGTATTCGAATAATCCCCCTACAAGTGTCTTTCTTCCCCTTGGGCTGTAGAGTTCGGCTTCCGCTGACCCAAGCAACCAGGCGCCAAGGTCAATATACCTTCGTCGGTCTTAAGCACGATCGGATGTTGTGTATATATTGTACTTTATGTACCATCGGACACCATGTATGGCGTCGGATGTAAAACATCCGTATAGATACATAGTTGTTGCAATGGCAGCGTCAATATCTGAACGGTACCCCAGTACGTACTGTGTAGTGTATACACTACACAGTATACATGTACAGCAGTACTGTATACTAGTACGTACGTACGCCAGTATATTGAGCCTACAGCTGCTATGATCAGTAAGAGTAAAACGTAACTTGACCTGTCTACCTGCAGGGGTACCGTACGGTAGGTAGCAACTAGGAACTACTGAACGCGTTTAGTAATTACTAGTTATAACGTTAACAGTAAAGGCAACTTGACCTACCTACCTTCCTGCAGGGGTACCGTTTGCTAACAGAAACTTACTCACACTACTGGGGTTCCGCTTAGTAAGTGTAAGGTGCACTGTTAACAGTTTGGGCTACTTCTACTGAGCGGTACCACAGTACTCTGACATTCTGCGGTACCAGTAAAGATTGTCGCTGTTTTTTTCTTTTTTTTTTTAACGACACGTGCCCGTTTTTTCTTTGTTTTTGGTTATTGCTATGACCGGCTTCCGGAACCCCAAATTGATTTCCACTTATTGTTAAGGCGATCACGGGTACGTTCAACGCGTTTCCCTTATAGGTCTAGACCCTCGTGGGGAAACTTGACTCGCCTTCATCTGCATACAGCTGTGAGACTCACACCATAAATAGCCTGAGACTGAAGAAGCAGCGCTGGAAAGAATTTGTATGCCCCTTGATTGGCAGTTCAAAACACGAAGTTTAGAATGTGGGTCCTTGGGACGGCGGGTGCCAACCCGGCTCGAGCCTGGTCAGGGAACTTCGACAAGAGAGTGCAATCTGCTTGTCAACATCGTAATTTCTTCTCCAGGATTATACCAATGGCAAGATATGCTTTCAGGTGATTATTATTATTGTTATTATTCTAAGGCTCTGATCTAGTGTAACCAAGTTTAGGATCCACTTTGCAACGATTTATGCTCAGTCTTTAAGGATTATCTCCGGAATGTAGGAAAATTCTCCGTATCCATTTATAACGTATATAATTATAGAGGAGTATACATATTTATATATACTCCTTTGACAACGACTGATGAACTCAATAAGAGCTCGGATGCCTTGCTGCACGATGCAACTCAGTTCACTCCAACTCTGTAACTATAGTTTATACAGTCTAGCTAAACTCTATAACACCTAGCTTAAGGGCATACACAGGCTAGTTACAGAGTTGGGGTGCAAACCAGTCCAGCTCCAATTCAGTTGCACCGTGCAGCGAGGCAACCGAGCTCGTCTTGAGGCGTTAATCAGTATCAAATCGTTCAGTGCATATGCAATAAAGCATAAGCAACTGGAATTGTATTTTGGGATTTTGAATGTTTGGGAATAGTAACCTGATGCTCTTGCTCATAATTTCGAAGTGTGTGTGATCTTTCTGAACGGCGATCGCAACGTTGCAATTTGAAGACTTGTTAACAAGTCTTCAAATTTATTAGATAATAAATTTATTGTTTAAACAGTACGATTATGTAGTTGGTTTGAGCTCTAGACAGGATCTGAAAGGGCTGTAAACGCCATTTTTGTTCCTTTTATATAAGCCTACGGCATAACACTACATGATACTACATAATACATTTGTATCTTGGGTTAACTTCTTGGGGATTTTTTGGGCAAACAGGACTTGCCCATGCAATGGTGGTAACAAGAGAATCAAAGGCAGGAATCTACAGGTGCATGAGAAGAAGTACATGTCTGGCAGGTCGGGAATGACTACCTTAAAACGCTTGCAGTTAAAGTCGATGGAGGATGCATCTTATAAGATGCATCCTAATAATTATGACCAGCCCGTCGATGTAGGTGACATTGACTACTTCGACCAGCTTTTCAGGACAGGTATGCCGTAGTAGAGGACGTGTAATACAAGAAACATGAACTTTCGGGCTAACGTCAGGATATGTATATTTGACCATTCATGTCAATCTATTGAGTATAACCTGATCTCGTGGACGAGAGTATGCCAACGGAACATGCCAACGGAAGTTGTCAGCATCATAAATATATATATATATATATATATATATATATATATATATATATATATATATATATATATATATATATATATATATATATATATATATATATATATATATATATAATATATATATATATATATATATATATATATATATATATATATATATATATATATATATATATATATATATATATATATATATATATATATATATATATATATATATATATATATATATATATATATATATATATATATTATATATATATATATATATATATATATATATATATATATATATATATATATATATATATATATATATATATATATATATATATATATATATATATATATATATATATATATATATATATATATATACACACTGCTCTTTAAAGGCTTGAGATCACATGCGCAAGCCTTACCATAATAGTTCTTGGCCCGTAATCTGCTTGTGCGCCTGTTAGGCCTTTAAGCTTGTCATGCATGCCTAGACTTGGGGGGATAGTGCTTGGCGTCTCGGGGTTTATCCTACCCTA
>KV908556.1:252033-254533 GCA_002005505.1 Botryococcus braunii
AAGATTTCTTCCTAATTCACTATAAATTAAAGACACGTTTGTCAAGGCTTCATAACCTAGGCGTGTACGGCTGGTATGAGGTTTTTTCTGTGGAGTATGTTGGGATATTCTGAGATTCTAAAACTTTATGCAGGCCCTATATATACCAAAGCCCTAGACACCTAGCTATCTATATGTATACGAGCCCTGCATGACGGTGAATGTATGCCTACATAGGTGTATATATACGGTGAACTTCATAGATTAGACCCTATAAAGGTATTCTAGGCTATATAGTATAGGTTGAGCTTCATACACAAGATGAATTTGTACATTACTCATGAAGCCCTTGATATAAGTTTTTTGCTAGCTGTAAGAGTAGTGCAATATTGATTGAATTAATTAGATGGTTAAAGGAAATGAGACGGAACATTACAATAAGCTTGCACGGAATTCCTTACAATCTGTATCCTTGTTGCGCCGACTAGGGACACGTCCCTTGAGCTACGCTACTACCCGGCACACTTGCCGTACTGCACTTTCCACGAGACCTTATCCAGAAGGACCATGACAACACGGATCCGACCCGAGCACTCAGCCGATTCGAACCCGGTCCTAGTCACTGTTACACTAGCTAGCTAACATTTGATACTTATTTAAACCTTGTGGGCTAATACTTTGGGCAAATTTGGGCTAACAGGACTTGCCCATGCAATGGTGGTAACAAGAGAATCAAAAGCAGGACTCTACAGGTGCAAGAGAAGAAGTACATGTCTGGCAGGTCAAGAATGAATATTTTGCCCTTCAAGTCGATGGAGGATGCATCATATGACCAGCCCATCGATGTAGGTGACATTGACTACTTCCACCAGCTTTTCACGAAAGGTATGCCGTAGTAGACTACGTGTCATACTGTAGTAGCTACAAGAATAGTAGACTTCGTGTGATACTATAGAAACTACAAGAAATGCTGATTTCTGGGCTATCCCCAGTGCATTTAAATTTAACCTTTAATGTATATGTACCCTTGCCCATTAATACCTCAAGTCAAGCACTCAAGTATAGCTTGATCTCGTGAACTGCGAATTCGCTTCAAACTTTCCTAGCCATTTAAATGGCTAAGAAAACAAATTTAGTAAAAATACAGTTATTCCATATAAATTAGACATAAATTTATTCCTTGCACCTCCATAAAATTATAAACATGGCAAGTTGATTGTATCACACACGTCATGTCCTGATGCAACAGTGACTAGGACCGGGTTCGAATTCGGCTAAGTGCTCGGGACCGGTCGGATCCGTGTTATCATGGCCCTTCTGGACAAGGTCTTGTGGAAAGTGCAGTACGGCAGGTGTGCCTGGTAGTAGCGTAGCTCAAGGAACGTGTCCCCAGTCGGCGCAACAAGGGATACTAAATGTAAGGGATTCTGAGAAAAACATCATGTAATGTCTCCGTCTCGTTATCATACCCTTCTAATTGTACTATTCTTACACCTGAGGTGTATGTACACGTGTATACATATTCTATTTATCGGGGACCTATATGGCGAGATGTCAGCACCATAGCACTCTGGTTACACTGCTCTGGCCAGGGGCCCATGGGGACCGCAAGCATGCATATGCGTAGGCCTTACCTGTAGAGTTCTCGGCCCGTAATCTGGTTGCGAACCTTTTAGGCCTTTTAGATGCCCCTCAAGGCTTTTTTGTCGAGATGATACTCGGGGGCCTCATGCTTGGCATCTCAAGGTTTATCCAGCCTTCCGTATATAGCTATAGCCAGCCGTTTCAAATGTTAATTCTAGCGTAATGTACTGGTTTTGCAGCGCATGTCCCAGAAATGAATGGCTGGATGGATGAGGGGTTTGCTTTCGAGCTTCCCGTAAGCACAGACCCAGTCCTACCCATGGCCATCACTCAGGAGGAGCCTGACTTAACGCCAACGCCCGTGCCAGATCTTCTGCTAGATTCCGGCCCAATGTACCAGGTGGTGGTGCTGGTCGTATCGCTGACGAAGTTCAAGGTCACGGCTACAACCAAGGAAACCGTCGGTCGTGAGTTGGTATGCGCCTCAGGCTTTGTTCGTACCAACGGTTCTAACAAGTGTTACACTGCTGCTCATAATTTGGGAGTCGTCACCCCTATCAACGGTTCCAGTTATTTTGTCACGGAACCCGAGGCTGCAGTAGTCATGCACTACCTACCATTGCGAAAATCTGATGACAAAGTCGTTCGGACACTAACGGAAATGGCGAGACTCCAATTTAATGTTGGCTTAGCTCCATTGGGTTTGGATCCCAATGGCCGAGACGCCCGGACGAGTGGCCTTGCATCGCAAAGGTCCATGGATTCCGGACCTTGGCTGCCGGCCCGGAAGAACAAGCAGCAGCACTACGTAAGTCCCATGTGCAATTTACCTTGGATAACGGCCTCCAGATTCCCAAGGTTGGACTTGACATAGCTGTGCTGGATCTGGGATTCAAACATTTCGGCCAGGGACTGCGCGTGGCTTGGAAGAGGATCT
>KV908557.1:0-5000 GCA_002005505.1 Botryococcus braunii
CGGATTCGCCCGATGTCCTGTCTGCGGCCATACCACATGCCGCTGTCCCCAATCTGCCCCCGGCCCCCGCCCCCCTGTTGCCCCCCCCCCCCCCCCCAGCCCCCACCATGCCCCCAGAGTCGTTCCGCTGCCGCCTTCAATACCAGCTCTTGATCCCCATTTTCCACCCTGGCTCCCAATGCCCGTGCTGCTTGAGGGAGTTGGATGTCTGGGGCGACCACGCGGTCCACTGCACCTCAGGGGGGGATGTTGCATTGTCGGCCGACATTACTCCGTCGTAACGGGACGCTGTCCTTACCTCAGCTCGTCAGCCGTCACCCGGGAACCCGCCCCCCCCCTGTCCTGCCAGAGCGCCGTCGCGCAGACCTCCGCCTCCACGCGTGGAGGAGGAGCGTGACCTTTATATCGACATCGTTGGCTCTCCCACTCACAGTTGCCAACTTGCTGCACTTCGTGCCGGTGGGCCGCCGCGCGCTGCCAAGACAAGCAGACCCGCTATGCTGTCTTGTGTCGCGTCAGCAGCTGCCTGTGGCTTTCCAAGCCTTCGCTTTTGAAACATTGGGGGGCTCAAGAAGATGTGGAGGGATATTTTGTCATTCGTCGGATCAGTTTCATCATTGCGGCGGCTGTGGGTCGCCAGCTGGCCGCTGCCGGGTGTGACTCATAGCTTGAAACATTGGGTTTGGGTCCCTGAACATTGGGCTGGTCTTTTTTACTCCACTCTTGTAACAGAAGAAGGTGGTGTGCGGTTAGGATAGGCTTCACTCTTAATACTAAACAAAAACAAGGGCGACGGAATTTTGTGAATGGCGTCACGTTTCAGGTATCTGAATAGCCACTGCTCGTGAATGGAGAAGAAGAAGAAGAAGTTGGTCCGGCAAACCTGCCTCCTCCATCCTTTAGCAATTTTGCAATACAAATAAAGGAACGTCGTGTCTGTCTTCAAAAGGGAGCAACCCTGTGTCAGTTCAAGATTTGCCTCCGCCTGGCCAGTCTTTAAGCGGGGCTGGCAGCTTCGCCACTTTCAGCGTCCGGCCTTTGCGGAATTTCCAGTGTTTTTCAACACTTCATTCTCAGTTTGATACCACATCGTACTGGTTTTCCTGTTTTCTTCCTCAGATTTGCACCAGCTCGGCCAGTCTTTCCGCAGGACTGGCAGCTTCGTAACTTTCTGGCGTCTGGCATCTGCGGAATTTCCCGTGTTCTTCCCCACTTCCTGTGTTTCTTAACACACAGTATTGGTTTTTTCTTTTTCTTTTTTGGCCCCTCAGATTTGCCTCCGCCGGCCCGTCTTTCACAGGGACTCACGGCTTCACCCCTCCCCAGCATCCAGCACTTACGGAGATTCCAGTGTTTTACAACACTTACTCCTGTGTTTCTTCACACATCATCTTGGTTTTCCCTTTTCTTCTCCGCTTCGCCTCAGCCCAGCCAGTTTTTCAGAGGGACTGGGGGCTTCACCACTTTCCAGCATCCAGCACGGTCTTGGGGTTGGGTTTCCCAGCTGGTGATGCCATGGCCAGCGTTCCTCTCTTTGACCCCACCTGCCCTTGGAAGGCATCATGCAAGTCTCGTAAGATCACTACGGGTGCTGGGCTCCTACGTCACTTGCAGAGGTTCCACAAGCTCGGCGATGCTGGGCGGGATGACTGGGTGTCGCAACTCAGATCCCTAGCAGAGTACAGGAAGCTTGAAGCCATCTTGCGAGCTACCTCCAGCTGGTTGTGCACCACTTGCTTCAAAACCCATTCCCTGGGAGTTCTTTCGTGCGCAACCAACCCAGCCACCTGCCAGCGCTTGTGGAATCTGGAGGATGGCCTGGTTCCCCCTGATGTTAACCTTCTTCCTGGCCTTCCCCGCCCTGCACCGCCGCCGCATCAGCCGCCGCAGGATACTTCAGAGCCCCAGGGCCGCCTCCATTCGCAGCCCCGAGGACGACCGCGCGCATCCGCCGCCGTTGCTGATCCTCCGCCCTCTGCTCCCACGGCCCGTGTCCGCCGCCATCCCCTGACCTCTGCCCTTGTCCATCAAGTTTTCACCCTTGGTCACCATTCGTACCGCAGGTCCCTAGGTCAGCATGGATACCTTGGGCTGCAGCATTGCGGTCCGCTCTCAAGGCTGTTGCGGACTCGGGCTCCGAGGCTGCCTGGGTTGAGCTGTTGATCCTTCCGATGTGCGTCCTATCAGCTCGTCGCAGGCCTCGGGGTGAGGGAGTTGCGCAGCACGTCCGCCGTCGGGCCCGCGCATGGTTGGATGGGGATATTGATGGCCTAATTGATGAACTCTTGGCCACCGCGCCTGCAGCAACTGCCCACCCCGCCCATTAGACGATGCGGCGCTTGCCGCTCGCATCTTGCGCAAGGTTGCAGATGGCCATTTATCAGCGGCTGTTCGGATGTTGGAGCCTGCCACCATCGCCCCAGCCACGCCTGACACATGTACTGCATTGGAAGCGCTTCATCCTATCCGACCGCTTCCCGTTGGCGCCCCGCCTGCGCAGGCCCCTTACCGTGCCCAAGTGGAGGAAGTCTTGGCTGCCCTCAAAACCTTCCCACCTGGTACCGCTGGCGGGCGGGACGGCTTGACCCCATTACATATAAAACATGCCTTCTCTGTAGGTGGCTCAGACCTCTTATTGGACAGCCTCCTTGGCGTGGTCAATCGGGCCTTAGCTGGGGATGTTCCCCCTCCCTTGCGATGTTATTGGGCCAGCGCTCCCATCACCCCTCTCTTGAAGCCCAATGGGGGTATCCGGCCCATTGCAGTGGGGCTCACCCTGCGCCGTCTGGTTTCCAAGATAGCTGTTGCAGCCGTCTTGCCCGCTGTCAGTGAGTATTTGCAGCCACACCAAGTTGGGGTTGGAGTCCGAGGGGGTGCAGAAGGCCTCGTCCATGCCCTCAACCGCTTGGTGCCACACCAGCAAGATTCCCCCGACCTCGTCGTTGTCAGCTTGGACTTCCAATATGCTTTCAATACGGTCGACCGCAACCGCATGCTTGGGGAAGTCGCCCTCCATTGCCCCAGCATCTGGCAGTATGTGGCGACGACGTACGGCTGCGCGGCCCATCAGTATGTTGGGCCCCATGTCGTGGACTCCACAACAGGGGTCCAGCAAGGGGACCCCCTCTCTCCGCTGCTTTTTGCGCTCACTGTCCAGCCACTCCCCCTTGACCTTCATCGGGAGTGTCCCAACGTACACCAAGGGTGGTATCTGGATGACGGCACGTTTGTTGGTCCCGTGCCCGCAGCGCAGCAGGCAGTCCAGTTGGTTGTTGACCGGGCCCCCGCATATGGCTTGAGCCTCAACCCTCACAAGTGCCGTGTGTGGTCGCCGCGCCCGAACCCTCAGCATTTGGATGGGTTCCCTCTGGGCTTCGTCAATGAAACTCGTGCTGGTTTGATAGTGTTGGGGGCAGCGGTCACCGTGTCAGTCGAGTACGCGGCTTCCGTAGCCCAGGGGCACGTTGATGCCGTGGCAGCCTCGCTCCAGCGTTTGCCAATTCTCCGCAACCCCCAAGCCGAGCTTCTCTTGCTTCGCAGTTGCCTTGGGACCTGCAAGGTGGTTTTCACAGCTCGGACCATGCCGCCAGCTGCAGCTGCGCAAGCTCTGGTGACCTTTGATATGCTCCAAACCCAGGTCCTCCAATCCATTGTCACAGCTGGTGGTGGTGGTTTTGGCCCTTTGCAGCAAACCTTGGCTGGCTTGCCTATTGCCCAGGGGGGTCTAGGGGTCACTAAGGCCACTTCCCTTCTGCCTTGTGCCTATCTCGCCTCCGTCACGCAGACCACCCCCCTTCAGGACCGCTTTCTGGGGACATCCACTGCCCCTCTTGTCCCCGCTGCCCTAGCTGCCAAGGCTGACTACTGCGCCCTTGTTCCTGATTTCGATGCGGCGCTCTTCGAGGATCCGGATTTTGTCCGCAGCAAAGTGCAAGCCCGGCTGTCCAAACCCTTGTCTCACCGCGCATACCGGGAGGTTCTTGATGACCCTGCTCGGTCGGATCGCGACCGTGCTGTGCTCCAGTCTCTTACACAGCCGGGAGCGTCTGATTGGCTGCTGGCTCTCCCAGTTCCCCATTTGCAGCAGACCATGCCCCCTGCGTCGTTCCGCTGCCGCCTTCAATACCAGCTCTTGATCCCCATTTTCCACCCTGGCTCCCAATGCCCGTGCTGCTTGAGGGAGTTGGATGTCTGGGGCGACCACGCGGTCCACTGCACCTCAGGGGGGGATGTTGCCATTGTCGGCCGACATTACTCCGTTCGTAACGGCCGGGACGCTGTCCTTACCTCAGCTCGTCAGCGGGTCACCGGGAACCCGCCTTTCCCACCCCTGTCCCTGGCCAGGAGCGCCGTCGCGCAGACCTCCGCCTCCATGCGTGGGAGGAGGGGCGTGACCTTTATATCGACATCGTTGGCTCTTCCCCGCTCACAGTTGCCAACTTGCTGCACTTCGTGCCGGGTGGGGCCGCCGCGCGCGCTGCCCAAGACAAGCAGACCCGCTATGCTGTCTTGTTGTCGCGTCAGCAGCCGCCTGTGGCCTTCCAAGCCTTCGCCTTTGAATCATTTGGAGGGTTGCATGCTGATGCGCTGGCCTTGTTGCAGAGGCTCCAGGGGCTTTTGAACCAAGCCATCATTGCTCAAGAAGATGTGGAGGGATATTTTGTCATTCGTCGGGTCAGTTTCATCATTGTGGCGGCTGTGGGTCGCCAGCTGGCCGCTCGCCGGGTGTGACTCATTGCTTGAAACATTGGGGTTTGGGTCCCTGAACATTGGGCTGGTCTTTTTTACTCCACTCTTGTAAAGACGAAGAAGTTACATCTGTCCAGCCTCTAGGGCATGATAAGATGTCCAAAACACACACACAAGCCGAAACTATGAAGAGCGGACCACAGACGTGGCTGCGGCCAAGTCACCGTAGCTGGCGTAAATCAGCACGAGCCTGGAATGCATCCGAGATAAAGCTTTATCTCGGATAGAGGAGACAACCGCATGCAAGTCAG
>KV908557.1:10000-20000 GCA_002005505.1 Botryococcus braunii
CAAACTGCAGCCTGCCAAAAGTTATCAATTATCGGTAGTCGGTACGACTGTTTTGGGGAATTATATTTCACTTTTCCTTTAATTCTCTCTTTCTCTTTGTGGATATTCCCTCCCCGGACACCCGATACCGATCCCGTACCCACAAATCCCATTTAATCCCCAGGGGCACGTGCAGGCAATCCGGCATTCCAATCCTCGTGCCTATTATTCCTCACTGCGAGACGTTGATGTTCAGAAAGACTGCTCTTGGTTGCCAAGTAGAGGTGTCACCTCCTTTAGTAAGGCGTAGTTTGGTTGGAGTTGTGACTATAGTTCGCAGATTCGAATGCTTGGCTTAATCGTTTCACAGATGCCGGCAGCTTGTGACATGAACTGTAGCTTGTTTCACCGAAGTCATTGGTCTCAAGTTCCTAATGTTCGAATTTGTTGCTCAATTCGACCACGTAGCAGATTGTTTAATCGGCAACCTCTGTGCCGCATCAACAAATCAAGAACGGTAACGGTGATGTCTGAATTGGACCCAAGCACAATGTTTGCGATCATCCAACAAGGAGCAGCCTACGGTGGGTTATCTTATTCCAAGGGGCAACAATTCCGATGCAGGCCTTCGCTTTTGTGGTAGGTTGATATGGATATAGCTGTGCGTGGTCTGTTGTGACGTTGATATTTGTGAATAATGGTGGGATTCAGTGACTGTCGTTTTAGCCGAAGGCTTCTTCACAAGGACACAGCTTTCAGAATCTGCGAAGGGGCGACCAAATCTTTTGATTCTCCTCAGCTGTACAGCAGGGCTTGCAACGGTGTGTACCTTTACAATCGACATAGAATAAAGACAGATGGTAATAAAAGCTTTCTGAGGGGGTTTCTTACCAGAACAGCCTTTAGTATGCGCCAAAAGCATGGCTCAAATGTGGCAGTGGGAGTCAGAAACGGAGACCTGCGCAGAACTTCGTACGAGTTTGCATGTGTGATGATAGAACGGCAAAGAAAGCATGAACCAGCGTAGGGGTTTTGTGCGCTTGACAATGTGGGGCAAATGACGAGCAGCAAGTTTGCTCTCATTGCCAAAGTCACTGGCTTGATTTAATTGGTTGACAAAGAGGCTGCTCACAAGACGTGCAAAGGTGGTATCTCATCAAAGGGGGCTCTCTGTTCCATTCAAAGAAGAAAGAAAGCAAGAAGAGGAAGTTAACTGACTTCAACTTTCCCTGCAGGCTCTAGGACTCCTGAGCTTTGGGGCAAATGATAGGGCGGCCCTAGGTTTGGGCTCGGCAATGTCACTGGTGCTTTTATTGCTATATATACGCAGAGCTATTGACGTTGGTAGGTCCCTTCCATTCCCCCTCATGTATAATATGCCGCCAATGTGGAAATAACTCATGTTAACATGCATGTGGCAGGATTGTTGTTGGGTGTCTTAATAGATGTGATTCAGAAACAATCGAATACATATGTCAAGGCCGTGATTTCTTTTTGTTGCTGCCTCCTGACACAGTGTAATCAATTTGATGTAGTCAATTTTGGTCGAGGAAATAAACTATGTCAATGTAAGGATGAAGACAGAAGAAATGCCATGAATGTATAACAACCGTAGCCAGGGACCTTACAGATGACGACGCCTTGTTGGATGTAGTTTACCAACATTGGGGCAATATTGAGTATGAAAAGGAGAGAACTCCTCTCTGCCAGGGAATTGGCGTGAGATGATTCACCTGGTAGAGGCAGATCTGGCTTCACAAATTGTGAATCATATTGCATTGAGCTGGGGCGGGGGGAGGGTGCAGTGGGGAATCCACAGGACTGGCCAGGCCCCAAAGTGTGGCCTGCAGGCATGGCGCTTGCCAGTTTTTTTGCAGTCCAGATTTTTGCCCAGGGATTGTTTAAGGCTTAGGTGAGAGAGGGCAGTGAAGACGATTGCAGATCCGTTTGACCTCCTGCTTTGCAAGAGCTGCAGACCTGAGTTGTCCAGTTGGGGATTAATGGTCCTCCGCGAATGGTGTGGTAACCTAGCGAAAGTTATGCTTGCTTGTCAGTCCCCACAGCTTGCCAGATTTTGTTCCAGTCGTCAGGCTTTTGCCATGAGCCCACAATTTCCCGTGGCCGTCATGGCAAATTTGAAGGTTGCAGGTGATCAGTCAGACATCAACGGCATCACATCTCTGAAATGCCTTACTTTCCTCTTGGTGTATTTCACTACATGTGTTGTTACTGGTATCTGTTTGTCTCAGCAACAACCTTTTGAATGGCAGGGTGTTGTAATGCATTCATCTCCCCATGCACCGAGTGTACCAAGCATTGCGTAGCTTTGGTCTTCCCATGAGAACTGAAGCAATACGGTGCAGTTTAATCAGGTAAAGGGACTCCAAATATGATGTCTTCTCCTCCCGGACGGAAGTTGAAGGGTGAAGCATTTCTAAGTACACACATTGTTGGATCAAGTGCACAAGTGAGCTTGCCTCAAGTACTCTTCCAATGTGGAATAGTGTGGAATAGGAATTTTGGTGCGGACGAAGGGCACAAAGCATAATTCAAACATTTTCCATGTCATCCAACTGTTTAGACCAAACCTCTGTACCCTTGGCCAGGATTTTAGAAATAGGACAGCAACACAGGGTTTGGATTCAGGGTGGCATGGGAAACATCCAACCCAACATCAGCTGCTGCAAGGCTGCCACCATGCAAAACTCATTACAGATGAGGCTATGCTGAAATTGTAACCTCTGACTATCTAGCTGAGTTGCGATATAGCACTTTCACCATGAGCCCGCTCACGCCACTAGCGGTGCACTGAAGAGGGGGGGGGGGGGGGGGACAGCTGTCCAGATTCTCAAACAACTCACCGTTCTTCTTTGTAACCCAACATCTATAACTGCCAGAATCACGATAGCACATCATCGCACAAATTCCCAAGAAATCTGGGAGACTTTTGACCACAGCCCATGCGACTATTTATTGTACAAACAGCCTACATCCTTATACATTCTCAAACATACAAACTCCATTTTGGCAAGCGCAAATCTGCCCATGCTGTGGCCTAATTTATGAGCAAATCAGTTCAAGTATTTCTGACATCACAACGGATCCCCCATTAAAGTTGAAACGCGCAATAGTGAGGTTAATACAGGTCCATATTGGGTTATCACAGAACACCGCTCAGTGATGTACATGTTCTGTCCCAGGGCCGCCAACACAATCTTACCCTGTTCACTGTGACTGGGCGCAATGCACAGTGACTGGGTTACAAACCCCCGTGTTAATTGGGATATGCCTGACCATGTATCCAATCGTACTTCCCGACTGTACTAACTATACAGCACCATACTTTGCAATGTACATATGCCACATAAGTGCACATACCTGATGCAACAAAGTTAAAAGGTTAATCACAGCATCAAGTCTGCCTAATGATAAATGGCAGCCGATGGTGGTGCGCAGCCCACAAGCAGCTGCGCAAACAGTGACTAGTCACACCATCCAGATGTGCACAATCAGAGGTGGTATCAGAAAACGATTTTAAGAAAACAACAGCCTCACACCACCGCTGACAACACACCCAATTGCCATCATCGTTGAACATGCGCAATTCTCTGCCCCATGTACGACTAAATCCAAGAGTGTACAAGTGGCAATCACCTGAAGGCACGCCAGCACTGGGCAGTATTGGACCTTAGCACATGTTCCAGGCTGAACAATATTTGATTGAACGATCCAGAAACAATAGAATCAAAAATAGAGTTTTACACAGATATGCCCATACATGACTGACCTAGAAATGCAAAATAAATACTGCTTTTTACAGGCATGTGCAGCTACAACTGCACTTTATGGTATACACAGCTTCCTCAAGCAGCTCTCGACATTCAAAACCTTAGCTGCATTGACTAGACCAACATAATACCCGCCTTTTACTGTTTGGTACAGAAGATTACCTGAAGTCATCAAAATCAACGCCCAAAATTGGCAAGCTACCTCATCGAGATAATTTGCAGTTGCATCCACCTAGGAAGCCGCGATGTCGAACCCCCTTTGCCGCACTAGAGGCGATGAGGCAGGACGAACAGATGCTTCACATGTCATTTGGGAATGAAAAGAAGCCAAGATGCCGTGGGACAAGCAAGGGTCAGATGCCAAAAGCACATCATCTCTCTTGGCAGCACGGCCATCCCCAGCAGGCCAAAGGCAAGTCGTGTTGCAAGCTGCATTCTCCTCTGTATCCTCATCCACTTTGCTCAATAGGCCACTGTCATCAGGTGATACATCGAACAACCCGGAGATACCATTGCACGAGGACGAATGCAGAAATGTCACTCCACTCATTTCTTCAATCTCTTTCAATGCCTGCGCTCCCCCCCCCCCCCCCAAAAAAAAAAACCCAACCCACCCTTAAGGCTTGACCATTCCATCCAAATCTGAAAGGCACATCATCAGCCAATGTAGATTGTCAAAGGCCACATGCTCCTGCATGCAAAACAGCGAGACTTGATGTCCAAGGACCCTCCAAACCTCGGAAAGTTCGCTGGACCTCACCTGCAAATTTTTATGTGAACACTGTCGAGCTTTTTCAAGCCAGTTGTTGTCTTGCACCAGGGGATTGACCGCTCCCCCCGTCCTTGTGGGGGGCGATATACCGAAGTACTTCACTGGAACCGACTGGGCCGTGCTTTTCTGCGCCAACCATCATTTCGCACCTTAGCCTTGCATTCGCTCAAAAACGCTGGGATTTACCTCTAAATCTCCGGCAAATTGAAACCACCCACCCCCCTAGGTCGGACCTCCGATACGAGATGCAGGTCAGAAAGGCAGCGTTTCGTAGACTAACGTACGCGGCAATTCTTGCTTACTCCCTTAAAGAGAAGGCGACACACATTAATAAGCATACCTGCAGTATCTGTCCAATTTCCATGGCTCCACTCGCAAAATTAAAGGGAACCCTGCCAGGAAGACACGCGGTTTAGGCCCCGTTCTGTACGTGGATGCAAAAAAGAACATGAACCTCGCGCAACGAGACTCTCAGAGCATACCTTTTATCGAGATCCGGATGCAAATTCGAGTCTCGGCAAATGCTTGGGGAAGCCGGGTAGGGAGGAGGAAGACCACACTGAGCACAAAGTGCGGTCGGTATCAGACAAAGACGATGTTTTGCCAACCAGCAGCTAGGACAAGCAGAAGCACTAAGCATACCTGGTCGGTGGGAGATACAGTTTGAGGGGTCAGGGGGGGCGAGCGACCAGAGCAAGCCCCTTTGCGGCAAAGTTGGTCCTTCAGCAGCGCGCGCATGACGAAAATGAAGGTAAAAGGAACAAAAAATAGGAGCGAGTTAACGGAAAACGAAGAACAATTGACGAGGTAATAACTTTCACGGGTCACAAGTCACTGGCATCAAGCTCCTGAAGCCTGTCAGTGACAGAGCCGTCAGATGGACGGGGGCGTGACTGCTCCTTTCGCCACTCGGCCAGAATTGCATTTTGCAAGAAATTGCGTAATTCGAACTGTCCGACGCAAAACAATACAATTCGATAGAATTTGGACTGACGGACCTGGATAAGAATCTTTTGAGGATCCGCAACACGCTGCGAAAGTGCGCTCCGTACAGTAGCGTGTGCAGAAGAGAATATTACATCCAGGAGTCCTGGACCAGGACTCAGTTGAGTCGGTGGACTGTGTGGAAAGAGCGGAGTTACAAAGAAACGGCCTTGGACGGGAGATAGGCAGGACAGGCTTCACTCTCTATTCTAAATGGCTTACATTCTTTATTCTACATAGCATTGGCATAGGATAGGCTTCACTGTTTATTCTGAATGGCATTGGCAAAGATCTCGGGGAGATTCCTTTCGGCCATCATGGCAGCAGAATATACCGGTATATATGGTAACTATCATATTATATAATATTTTATAAATAATATAATATGTATGATATTCCGTATATATACGGTAATATACGATAATATAATGTCATATACCGTATTATAACATACTTTAGACCACTGTGGGGCCTTTTTGGGGTCTTGTAATGGTGTGCCATTATTTTGCATAAACCATGGTATATACCATGGTACTAGTGATGGTATTGGTGTGCCCTTTTTATTTCATATACCATGGTATATGCAAAAGAATGGCACACCAACAATGACCCCAAAAAGGCCAAACAGCGGTCAAATTATATTATATTACGGGATACAGTATATACTGTAATTTATAATACATCTAATGTACTGTACAGTGGCCCCACTCTATGGCTGGCAAATTGCCGTATTTTGGCCTTGTGTACGGTACGTCTGTATACGGAATACTGTATGTACAGCTATACAGAAGTTAGCGAACCACACCGAACGAATGGGCATGCATTGGTGATGACGACAGACCACCGTATACAGTGGTGATTTTATCATCTCCATTAATTCAAGAATATTCTCAAATCAAGTCCCAAAAATTTTACTGGAAGTACGGGCAAAAGTCCCGAAAATTTGGAAATGCTGGATGATCACCTTAATGATTTGAGACAATCAACAACCTTTTCCGATTTGAGGCAAAGATTCTCTAAAAATGTCATAAACTCCTTTTTATACATGGATTTTTCGGGTTTTCTGGCCCATGGTGACAGGAACTGTACAGCAAGTGATACTGCAGTACTAAAAGTGAACCAGAAATGTACCAGACGAACCATACACTCAGCCATACCCTGGCTAAAGGTACGGTACGTATCGGGGGTACGATACGTACCCCCGATACGTACCGTACACTGTACACTGTACCAAAGCGTACAATTAATTGTACGCTTTGGTACAATATTGCCAACCCTAGGCCACTCCTATATATATCATCGATGTTCTATCCCTTGATGTACCACTGCTATCTCCATATAGTGGCATATATATACCACTCCTATCGATGTGCTGCCCCCCATGTACTCCTCTTATCTTCATACCCCACTCCGTCCACCCGGTCAGTGAAAGTTGAAATCAATATATTTTGGGACTGCTGGGCAATCGAAGGAGCGTGCCTCCTGTGACAGGAGTCCTGTCTGATGGAGCTGCAGCAGCGCTGCAGCACTGTCGCCAGCCGTACTGTCGGACCAAAACAAGAAACATTGATACATGGATATAAACTGCAGACCTTACATTCTGCTTGATGTTGCGATCTATTGGTGTACAAATGCAGTAGCTTTCCAGGAAACTGTTGGATTTAGGTCATGGGCTGAAGACCTGCAAGCAGGAGCAGAGCAAGTGATCAGTTGTCTTAGTTGGCTGGGCAGTCCGTGTGACGGCCTTACGCCATAAGCAAAACACTTGCTGTCTTCACACATGCATCAATCATTGATAGTGCTAGGCAAGTCGATACATGTAGAGTCTTCTTATGCTAACGCAATTGAGCCTCCATAACATAAATCCTTGCATGTGCTAACAAAGATCTTGCATGACACATGTCTCCCTGATCTTCACTCATAGGTATGACACCCACAATCGATGAAGATACAGATGTTCAACAATTAAGTTATAGTAAGCAAGTAATTTGTCCATGCATGAGTTAACATGTCTAACTAGGCCAATCGGCCTTACCTGCAAGCACGAGCAGAGCGAGTGATCAGTTGTCTTAGTTGGCTGGGCAGTCCGTTTGAGGGCCTTACGCCATAAGCAAATTACTTGCTGTCTTCACACATGCGTCAATCATTGATAGTGCTAGGCAAGTGACATTCAACTCCGCTGCTTGCCTTTCACATACCAGCGTTGCAAGATCACGCGTTGATCTGGCAACCACGTGCGAATACCGTACGACACTGTTAATAACATGACCTTGTGCTTAATCACACTTCTCTGTGAAAAATAGTTCTAGTCGCCTCATGTATGCCTTTGTTCAGGCCATTGTTTATCAGTTCCTTTTAAGAGTTCATGTCTGTTCAAGAGGAAGGCAATCTCACTATATGTCACGAAATGTAACATTTTTTGGAATGCATAGAAGTTGATTATATTCTGCCTTTGATGTTAATTTATGTTTCAACAGAGCACCACAAGAAGGCATCCGGATCCGGAAAACTTTTGTTGTGTGTTGCAACCGTTAACGGTCCAACTCAAGCACGATATCCCTTGAATTCATATCTGTGTCATTATTACATGTGTACACCGAAATTTGGATTTAATATATCGATTGCGTGGGGCCGTGATGGTTGTGTGTTCCATCGCTATCACTCAGGAAGTGGAGAGGTATGTCACCACATGCCATCTGTGCTAAAAGAACGAAGTTAGGCACCTCAAACCAGCTGGTCTCCTGCAATCTCTGGATTTACCCTTTGTCCCCTGGCACACAGTCACCTTTGACTTCATCACACAGCTGCCACCTTCTTCATCGTAGACAAGATAACCAAGATAATGGTGCCAACCATGTCGCGAGCGGCGGAGGAGCAAACGGCACGCCTGTGCGATAACAACATATTGAAGTTGCATGGGGTCCCCTAAGTGGCAGTGTCTGATAGAGATCCACTCTTCACTTTTCACGTCACCAACGCTTTGTGCCATATAGTCGGTACCAACAAGCCACGTCCATTGCCTACCGCCCTCAAACGGATGGACAGGCAGAAAGGACCAACTGGGTCCTGGAAGACATGCTACGCATGTACGTGTCCTCCAGCCAAACCGAGTTGGACTTCAAGTTGTCCTGCGCCGACTTTGCTATTAACACTGCAGGCCACGAGACCACAGGAACTACACCATCCATGCTCAACTACGGGCACCATCTATATCTCCCAGTCACGCTCTTTCCCAGCCTGCAGGTGCCAAGCGCACCCGGTTTCGTGCAGCGCATGCAAGGCCTGATCAATTATTAAGCTCGTATGGTACACCGAGTGGCCACCAAGTGTTGCAAAAGACATGCACAGTCTGCCAATACAAAGCGTAGGGATCTCCAGGTCTCACCGGGAGCTTGGGTCCTTCTGTCCTCTAAGGACCTACGTTTTTGCAAGGCACTCCAAATCTCCTCCCTCGCTGGGTAGGCCCGTTCCAAGTCCACAAGTGCAATGGCAAACAAGCTTGGGAGCTAGTTCTGCCTTCACGATGGAAAATGCATGACGTCTTTCATGTATGCAAACTGGAACCCGATCGGAGGGATGGCCATGGATCCATGGATCAGTCCAACCGCCACCCCCGGCGGAGCTTCTCCTTGGAGCTTGGACACGTCCAGTGGACAGGTCACCCCCCGGAAAACAATACTTGGGAACCACAAGAGAACCTGGCCAACGCTCCTGAAAGGCTCAAGAGGTACTGGGACACAGTCGGTCGCCGGGCTGCACCGACATAGGAGACGCATCAGCTGCATTGAGGCCCCGCATCTGCCGGAAGGTCGTGGTGGTTCAACCGCATGCTCTTGTATACCGAGCATTCTGACTTGCAGGTCAAGTGCCAGCCGTCCTAAGCCCACACTCTCGGTTCCAGCATAAGCTGTGTCTTACTGCACCAGTGACTCAGCATCTTCGAAACAATGGCGTCTAGCCTATGGCTGGCGTTACCCCGTTCTTTGCCGGAGCCATTACTCAGTACGCCCAAGGCAAGTTCGATCCCCAAGTCCCTCCGGCTTGGTGTCTTCGGATCGTCCATCTGCTCAGGTCCACCATGTGGACGTCTTCACTGGTCACGGGACTGGGGACACCCACACCCTGTCTGGAGGCGGTGGTATATCATATATTGTCGGGGTTAAGGGTCCAGTGGTCTCAATCAAAATGTCCCGTTAACGGTGGGTGAGGGGTAGGGGCCCCGTGGATGCAATGCGGTGGATGCAAGCATGAATGTGGAGCCACGGGTGGGCCGCGATGAAATTATTTCCCTATGGTGTTTATCCGGATCCTGGTCGAAATGAATGGCCCCCCGAACTCATCTCATGTCTAACACAACACTTTTTAAAGATAGTAAAGTGAAGTATCTCTCTTCGACTGTTATCTTTTCAAGGTGCACCTGAGGGACAGGTTATTTCTCCCCTACCCACCTGCAGTGGCAGGTTTAGTTTTGCCTTCT
>KV908557.1:25000-37500 GCA_002005505.1 Botryococcus braunii
CTCCGTGCGCTGGCTCTCTCTCTCTCTCTCTCTCTCTCTCTCTCTCTCTCTCTCTCTCTCTCTCTCTCTCTCTCTCTCTCTCTCTCTCTCTCTCTCTCTCTCTCTCTCTCTCTCTCTCCCCCCCCCCCTCTCTCCCTCACTGTCTTCCCCCCTCCCTCCCCCCCCGCCCCCGCTCTCGCTCGTTCACTTTGATTGCTCAGCCCCCTTTCTCTTTTCCCCCACCTCTCCATCTCCCTCCCTCTCTTTTTTCTGCCCCCTCGACACGTTGGCCACAACCTTGTAAGAAGTGTAAGAAAAGGACGATGGGTGCGAGAGCCCAAACCTCCCACCCCAATACCCCCAGGAATTTGAACCCTAACCTTTTTAGAAGCGTAGCCGTGCCGCATCCTTTACGTCTTAGGATGGGAGCGAGCGCCATAAAATCCCACCCCTATACTCCCGGGAGTGTGACCCAGTGGCTATCATCTTTTCCACCCTCCCCCCGGTAGACAAATCTAGTAATAAGGAAACTCTGGAAGGAGGATGTCACGTACGGAACTCAGGCTTTTCACTTTTTCCGCAGGGTTCTGAATATTTCCCGGCAATGGGAAAAACCACGTTGTTTGTCCCGGGGTTGTTGGGTTTTTTTAAAGGAAAAGTGAAATATATCAGTTTTGCCCCCGGTACCCCTGGCCCAAACCCTCGGTGAATCCGGATTCTGGATTCCAGAGGCCCCTCCTACACGGGTAGATCTTTCGAGGACCTTCTAGACGCCCAGGGTCGCTGAAGGACGGCGCTGTATATAGGAGCTCGCAGGGGCAAGCGAGTACCATTGCATTGCGAAACAACGAAACTTCTACGTGCGGAAACAAAGACTTGTGTTCAAGTGTAAGCTTAGAAAATGGCTGATACAGAAACCTTCGCATTTCAGGCTGAAATCAACCAGCTGCTGTCGCTTATCATCAATACCTTCTACTCTAACAAGGAGATTTTCTTACGGGAGTTGATCTCCAATGCATCAGATGCTCTGGATAAGATCCGTTTTCAGAGCCTCACCGACAAATCGGTATGTTAAAGTTTATTTTTGTTGCTTTGTTCTTCCAGTTGTGGCAGGGTTCCTAGAAAGGCCTTTTGATGTGCAGGTGTTGGACTCCCAGCCGGAGCTCTTCATCCACATCGTTCCTGACAAGACGAACAACACCCTGTCTATTATTGACAGTGGTATTGGCATGACTAAAGCCGATCTTGTGAACAACTTGGGCACCATCGCTAGGTCTGGAACTAAGGTGCGTCGTACTCTAGAATGTTCCGTTGCTTCTCGTTCACATCAAGGTTGAAGAGGGAGGGACGCTTCCTGCTTTATGACTATTGTTTAAATGTATGTCTAAACGTATTGCCAGCAAAGTTTTTTGTTCCCTTTGTGTAAGGGTGGGACGGCCGCCTTGCGTTTCGTAAGCCGTCTCTAACTTTGTTTATCCTTTGTAGGCATTCATGGAGGCCCTCAGTGCGGGTGCCGATATTTCGATGATCGGCCAGTTTGGCGTGGGTTTCTATTCGTCCTACTTGGTTGCTGACCGGGTGACGGTTGTCACAAAGCACAACGATGACGAGCAATACAGGTGGGAGTCTCAAGCAGGAGGTTCCTTCACCATTACTCGTGATGACACAGACCCGCTGGGACGTGGAACAAAGGTACCACTCCTTCCTGCCTTTGTTCATGCTGAAAGGAACTGGGTTGGCAAGGTGTTCTGTCTGTGGAGGATTGATGCTGTGTATGCCACATATTTTTTTTCTAGTACACACTACCTTCTGGAAAAAAACGTGGTGATGGCAACACAGTACAGGATGGATGTATTTGCCTTGGACTCCGCGGGAGATCAGGCGCTTGTGGTTATACCCAAGTTAATGTGTCCCCACATTATTGTGACAGTTCTGATAACTTTGGGCATGTGCATGGTTTGCAGGTGATTTTGCACCTGAAAGAGGACCAGCTGGAGTATTTGGAGGAAAGACGCCTGAAGGATCTCATCAAGAAACACAGCGAATTTATTTCCTATCCCATCAGTCTGTGGATTGAAAAAACTGTAGATAAGGAGGTGTCAGATGATGAAGAGGAAGAAGCTCCAAAGGATGAGGAAGAAGGGAAGATTGAGGTAAGAAGGCTGCTTGTACGGGGTTGAGTCGTTGAATTGGTTGGTTGCATGTAGCTAGGCGCAGTAAGCAAATGGTGTATTTAGGCCATGTACATGATGTGGTTTTTGAACGACTATATTTTACTATGCAGTATTCCTAGGCTGATTGTTGTGTTGTGATGTTAGACTCGTCCCTCGCTTGTTGAATATTGTACACATGTAAATTCAAGTTTGCAATGGCATGCATTATTCCTCTCTGCAGCGTATCCGTGTCACCGATACACACCATGGGTCATGCAGGAAATCGATGCTGAGGAAGAGAAGAAAGAGAAGAAAAAGAAGAAGTAAGGCATCTTCCAACACGCTTGTACATTTGGGTCCCACCTGTAAATCAATGGCATTTTAATATTCGCATGTCCTGGCCTTCATTATACTTAGGAAAAGGAAGAGTGCGTGTGTGTTTGCGTGTTTGATAAAAAAACCAATGTTTGGGTGCATTTGGGTCCTTAGTGTGCAATCAATTGAAGTTATGTGAGATGTGCTTTCATTTCTTCAGTCCTTGCATGCCCGTGGTCAAGCAAGTGCAGGGCTTCGTCATGACTATCTTGGTGAGTCAATGCTAACGCTCTTTTGGGTGTGAATCTGCAGGGTGAAGGAAGTCACACATGAGTGGCAGTTGGTCAATAAGCAGAAGCCGATATGGATGCGGAATCCCGAAGAAATCACAAAGGAGGAGTACAATGCCTTCTACAAGAGTCTCACAAATGACTGGGAGGATCCATTGGCTTACAAGCATTTTGCGGTGGAAGGGCAATTGGAGTTCAAGTCTATCATTTTTCTTCCCGCGCGCGCGCCTTTTGATCTATTTGACACAAGGTACACCTTGTCCTGAACCCTTATTTTGATTGCTTCGAGCCCTACCTGAGGTGCGGCTTGGAGGAGAAAATATGGCAGGAGTATGTTTATAACTACAGAATAACTGTTGTAAAGTCACCATGATTAGTTGTGCTTGAGTAGTTAAGTTCGAGTAATGTTCACCAATGGGAGCTCTGAGGCAATGCTTGTTTATATTCAAGAGTGAAGCCTAATCTTGTTTGCAGAGGTGACACAATTTTAGTTTTGAGACGTACATTTCACTAATGTTTTCGTATCTGCACACCCATGTTTTGGTACCTAGTCCCTGATAAGTCTTCCAAGGTGGCTCGAACCCTCCAAGGTGTGCTTGTCATCTCCATTTGAAGGTGCTTGCCAAACCTTACACAAGATTGTACTGCTCAGGAAAAAACACAACAATATCAAGCTGTACGTCCGCCGCGTGTTCATCATGGACAACTGTGAGGATCTCATTCCGGAGTGGCTTTCTTTTGTCAAGGGTAAATCACGGCTCTGCTGAAGAGCTTTTTATACGTATATGGGCAGGGGTATGCTGTGTTTACCAGATTATCTTCAGAGCCAAGGCTTGTAAGGCGCAGTAGTGGCGCAGTTTGCTTCAGACAAACAGCATATGTATAGTACGTTGATGACGGTTGTACTATACATACCGATAATTTGGTAGTACTTCTGAAAGCAAGAATAAATTGCATGTCCACAAGTTGGCTGATACATTTTGAGGGCATTTAGTTCACCAGAATGTGTTCCGTCCCTGTGGGGGCTCAATGTAGGATTTCAGATGTTTGAGGGGGAAGCATCTCAGCAATTACTTCAGTCTGGCCCGACTCTTGATTATGTGTTCCTGCTCTTGCAGGAATTGTGGACAGCGAGGATCTCCCCCTCAATATTTCACGGGAGATGCTGCAGCAGAACAAAATCCTCAAGGTCATCAAGAAGAACTTGGTCAAGAAGTGCTTGGAGCTGTTCGCTGAGGTGGCCGAGAATAAGGATGACTACCTGAAGTTCTGGGAGGTGGGTGTGCATGGTTGTCTTTTCCTCCGGCATCTCCTGTTTTGGGGTTGTGTTACACTTGTCTTGTTTGATCACCCTGGTGTTCTAGTTGCCCCTCAACAGCTGGAGGTTTGACATACTTAAGTGACTGTGATGAATGATTGCCATCCAATCTGTCTTGATTGGAAAAAATGTACGGTTTTGGCTGCCTGGGGAAAAGTGATGGTCCCGTCTGTCTGATTAATGTGGGACAATGTGTTGATACGATAGACATGTGGGTTGGAGCAGGCATTCTCAAAGAACATCAAACTTGGCATCCATGAGGATTCTGCCAACAGGGCAAAGTTGGCGGAGCTCCTCCGCTACCACAGCACCAAGTCTGGTGATGAAATGACGAGTCTGAAGGACTATGTCACCAGAATGAAGGAGAATCAGAAGGACATCTACTACATCACTGGAGAATCCAAGAAGGCTGTGGAAAATTCTCCTTTCCTTGAGAAGCTGAAGAAGAAGGGCTTCGAAGTCCTGTTCATGGTCGACCCAATTGATGAATATTGTGTACAGCAAGTGAGTGGCCCCTTGTTAAATGGGTTTAATTTATTGCAAAATTTGACTGAACAGGGTCGAATCTAGTGCCATATTTGTGGATATTAGGGCGTATACACATGCAATCACTATAATTGAGTAATGTGTAACATTAATTTACTTGAAAGGGCTTCTAATTGCTAATGATTTTGTCTGTGTTTGTTGTGGGGGTTGTTTGCAGTCCAGACTGTTTCACAGGTTATAATCTAGCATTAATACAAAACTGTACTCTCCTAAGTTTTTCTATGTTTTATGTCTCAGTTGAAGGAGTATGACGGGAAGAAACTGGTGAGCTGCACAAAGGAGGGTCTCACTTTGGAGGAGAGCGAGGAAGAGAAGGCGGCTAAGGAGGAAAAAATGGCCAGTTATGAGCCTCTGTGCAAGTTGATCAAAGATATTCTGGGGGACAAAGTTGAAAAGGTGATGAGCTGGACTGTCTGCTGCTGCCCTTACAATGTCTGTTGACGCATCCAGAAGTGTGCCCTAATGTGCCTGTGACGCATCCAGAAATTATGTCCTATGTGAATTGTAACAAGATCTCATGATCATGTCATGAATTCTGTGTGTGTGTCTGCTACGATATGCTATGGTATGCCACGGTGTGCGAAGGTTTCGGAACTGGCATATGGCAGTAATATCAAGATGGATTGTAATACCAGTTCATGGGTGCATGCCCTGTCAGATGCACGGGTTTCATCAGCCTGTGCAGTAATACTGGCCTGCCAACTGGAGGAAGTGCACGGGTGGAAATCAGGTGGTTGTCAGCGACAGAGTTGTGGATTCACCATGTGTCCTGGTCACTGGGGAGTATGGGTGGTCTGCCAACATGGAGCGAATCATGAAGGCACAAGCGCTGCGTGATAACACCATGTCTGCCTACATGTCGTCCAAGAAGACTCTTGAGATCAATCCGGATAACCCCATCATTCAGGTAAGGCTAGCTTATTCATGGAATCTTCTTGCAGTCGTGTTTCTGGACTCGAGACATGAATTAGTGCCGGGCCTGTATGTAATGTTTATCAGGAGGTTGTTGCAGAAATAGTGGGAGCATGTGACGGTGTTGTTCTGATACAGGAACTCAAGAAACGATCAGAAGTTGACAAATCTGACAAAACTGTCAAAGATTTGGTTCTGCTGCTTTTCGAGACTTCGCTGTTGACGAGTGGATTCAGCTTAGATGAACCTAACACATTCGGCTCTCGCATTCACAGAATGGTCAAGCTCGGACTTTCTCTGGATGATACAGAAGCCATGGTAATCCCTCGTTTTTAGCATATTGTACACCATCTATACAACACCAATTACGGTGCGCAAGTATTTGTGCAACCAAAAAGTCTGGGAGGTGCTACTCTTTCTTGTTTCCTCCCCCCGGGGGGGGGGGGGGGGGGAGACTTGCAAATGTTCTCGTGCGTGTCCACATTTGGTTCGCGGTGTTTACTAGCAGTCTCCCTATTTTATTTTGTGGTGTCTGGAGGATGGATGTGTTTTCTGTTTTTGTAACTTGACCCCTCTTGCTTTTATTGCTTTGACGCTCTCCAACTTCATTATTCTGTAAAAGAACTCTTTTGTTGTGGTCCAATTTTGTTAATGCGGTTTTTCTGTCGTTAATCTGCATTTATTCCTTCGTTGACTTCATCATTGTTAGATTGTATTAATTTGAGGTCAGTTTCATAGCCAATTTTAATGTAAGAGGGACTTTTGGGGGGGGGGGGGGAAAGGGGGGGGGCTCCCCCCGGGGGAGTTGATGTACTGTTATGGTATGTGTGCAGACATTGCCTGGTGGTTGCTTCATCATAAACCAGGACACCCGCCCTTTTCACGTGATGGTGCCTGACAGGGCCGTGGGAGTTTCTGTGGTTGTGTATTTCCATTCTGCTGGGCGATGGATGTTTGACCTGGCTTGGAGTAAAATGTCTTTTTGGCACCGGGACCTGTATCTGTAAGAATGGCATTGTGCATTAAGGAAAATTTGTTGTTTATCTCCAGCTGTGTCATGGGTTAAAGCCATTCGTCAGAATTAATTTCAGGTGGTTTCCTGATTAAGGGTTGCGCTAATCAATGCAGGAAGAAGATGCTGATGAGGATTTGCCTCCACTGGAGGAGGATGAGGGATCCCGTATGGAGGAGGTGGACTAAGTCTCCATACTGCCGATATAATTGTTGAGGAGTGGATGCTCCTCAGCATTCCCTTGCAGGGAAGGAGATGGTTCAGCATCTCAGCTCTGAATGAAAACAAAAGTTTACAGTTTGTTTCTGTCGGATACTGGGAGCATTTTTGGGGGCCTGTATGGGTGCATAGTTGGATGAGTGTGCGATGGTGTGTTTTATTACCTATGGATGTCATGGAGTGCATGGCTGCCCTGTATGATGGCAAGTGAGAGTGTTCCAAGACGCAGACAAAAAAAGTGACAGTGATTTTTTTTTTCCCCCAATGAGAGTCTGAGTGTGTTGTGGACCACAACACGTGCACAACCTGCGGTACACTGGCTGGTCTGTTTGATGGCAAGTGCTGTGTGGTTATTGCCAAGGGTGGACGAAGAAGGACGGTTGTACAATTTCCGAATGAGGAGTGTTTGTTATACAGTATGTATTTTTTTAGAAGTGGGTTACAGCAGTGATGACATTTTAAAATTCCACTATCATAGTGGTTCATATCATAGTGGTGAGATTGAAATGATTATTTAACATTGCTTTATCATAGTGGTTGCGTGTAAAGCACATCGCAGATAGTGTTCTGAAAAAGTGTGGTTTTGTAATTAGCAACACTTGCTCCTGCCACGTTTCTATAATAAATGTATGGATGACAAGCTTTCATTCGAGCTAGTAAATATACTAAGGAGGGGGGGGGGGTATGTACATGCTTGTATGGGGACCATTTGACATTCTCCTTCCAGGGTTCAGGGTTTTACTTCTTAGTCTGGCTGTCAACAGGGGGAGGGTGGGAAATGGTTCCAACCATTGAGGTGAAAATGCCGGGAGTATTGGGTTGGGAGTTTAGGGCTCTCGCCCCCATCTTCCTTTTCCGAAGCCAGGCTGTGGGGTGGAAGTTAAGGGGATTTCTATACATTTGGGCAAAATGGGGAGAAATTATTTCCGCTTTTGATCCCGAGGATGAAAGATGAAAACTCCTCAGTTTGCAGTAACTGCACATCAACAAAATCGTTCCAAGTCTACAGATTTCTTCAAGTCTGATGCAAATTTTTCCTACAGCATGTACCGCACAGTACAGATGGCAACCACATTCCACCGCATCCAATGCACGACAGAAGTTCGTATTGTTGCTTATGACTGCTTTTACGTGTCTATATCTTTTATCAGAAACGCTAGAATCAGATTGTGGAGTTGGAAGCAAAATCTGCTGCTACTGCCAAACGTGCTATAATCAAATCTCTCCCGGACACTGTTATTACTACAGTTATTTTAGTCAATCAAGCTCTTTCAGCTGTTGAGGTTGGAACCTTTTGAACGTGCAGTAACAGGTGGAGACAGAAGTCGATTTTATGCGGTTCACGGTCCCGACATTGCGATTGCACCTATTTTCAGCTGACTTTAAAAGGATACGGCTTGATTTGGTTGTAGGAAGTCTACAACAGCCTGCTGGCTTGCAGCTGCAGCTGTTTTCCTTGCCTTAACGGCTTCTTGGACCCTTGTGGTGGAGGGGGACTCTACCTGGCCATTACACCACATTGCTTCAGAGGAGGATAAATCATCCAGCAGCCCTGATGGCTGGGCACAGCACTTCATTCTGTGCATTCTTTAGAGACCTGCCCCCCACCCCCCCCCCCCCAGACACACACACACACACACACACACACACACACACACACACACACACACACACACACACACACACACACACACACACACACACACACACACACACACACACACACACACACACACTCTCTCACACTCTCATGCGCGTACGTGCGCACACCTAATGAGACGCATGCTCAAATGCACACATGAAGGTTAGCAGCAATGCGTGCATCCACGTGTTTCTCACTCATAAAGTTTATGTCAGGCACAAATATTATGTTGTTTGCCCGGGCCTCACACTGCTGGGATCCCCCTGGGCTGGATGCCCCCTGTCAAGACTTTCTTGTTCAGGCCTGTGTGGCCTTTCAGTGCTTCTCTCTGGATACAGCTACGCTGCTCCTGTCCAATTTGAAGCCCTTGCCAGATAAGGCATGCGCTCAGTCCCAGACCTTTAATTGGGCTTTGGTTCCCTCGTATGCAAAAGACGTGACAGGATCGCAGGCCCCCAAAGGAAGGGTCGCGCTGGGTATAGAAAACTATTTTAGGAAGTGTTCCTGTCCTAGCTCTTGTTGGACGCATATAAGTGAGGATGAGATCCAACCCTTAAACCCTTGGGGTGCGGTTCTGGGCAGAACAGTCTCACAATCGTCCCAATTGTGATTTCAGTTTGCTGACTGCAGGCTGAGTACCGGGAGGGAACCCAGCAAGCCCACGCTTAGGTGGCTGCCCATGAGAGTGACTTGCCTTGACGTGACTGTCACTACGCCTGCAGAGTGTCTCTCCACAACCCCAGAGATGATACTTTCCACAGTTCATCCCAGCACATTCGGGTCTTAAAAGACCTAATATTGTTTAGAAACCTCCAGTCATCTGAAAGCCTGGCGAAAAACCATGGTTGCAGTGTCATGCGGTAGACCCCTGCTCCCCAATTTCATTGTGTGTGTGTGTGTGTGTGTGTGTGTGTGTGTGTGTGTGTGTGTGTGTGTGTGTGTGTGTGTGTGTGTGTGTGTGTGTGTGTGGGGTTGGGTTTACACCATCGATCTCCCCCTCCACCCCCCCCCATCTCTGCCCTCTGTGAGACACACACACACACACACACACACACACACACACACACACACGCACACGCATACACACACACACACACACGCACACGCACACGCACACGCACACGCACACGCACACCCACACGCACACGCACACGCACACACACACACACACACACACACACACACACACACACACACGCACGCACACATGCACACACACACTTGTCCCCAGAAGGCTTGGAAGCAATAAAGGATATAGGACACATGCATTGAAGGAGTGCGTTGTTCTAGAGGGGTCACCAAGCGTCTGTGCCTCCTCTCTTCCAGATAGCGCTGCTCCACTATGAGCAGGGCGCCCTGCGTGCACTCCAAGTCTCTTCGAAGGGAATCTATCCTGGAGGTTGCAGCCTGCACTTCACTACATGCGTCTATCTTCCCCTGTTCTGCTTGTAGAAGGCAATGCTCGTAATCCTGTCCCCAGCCGATCCACATTACTATACATTCTCAATCTTTGGTAGAACTGCCTAGTGCATGTTGCAGGGAGGGTTTCTGTGCTTAGAAGCAATCATCATCCCAACCTGCACTGCCTCTGCTAATCCTCAGAACTGCAGAAAGTGGGCTCGACAAAGTCCCGCCTTGCGTTTGGGCTGCTGCAGCCCGCTGTTGGCCTACCTCCACTAGGTCTCCGTCATTGTTTATCCGACCCTTCAACTCAGCTGCTGACATTACAAACTACAGGTACGAGCAGCTTGGCCGCTGGGACGACACAGATCATCATATCCGTCAGTGAGTCATGAACTCTGTACCGCAGCGTCTTTGTCCCAATGAGGGTAAGTCTTCCTAAAAATCCCCCACCTCACATCCCTGGGCCTCCAATAGCATACACCTCCCTCCCCCTGTACCAATAATTTGGTGAGGGGCAAAAGTGCAGCCAGCTGCTGCAAGCAAGGGAAGGATTCCATCTTGGAAAGTCGGAAATCATAGCACAACAAGGGGAGAGGTGATGCACACGAGCTGCTCAGAAGGCAGACGAGGTTGTTGTTGAGATCCGGAGATATTTGCGAGAGTCAGCCGCCACGAGGTGGCTGCCACAGGCCACCAAAACATCAGACCAATGACAGGAATAGTTCTTGAGTGTCACTCTGTAGCTGAAGCTCCTGTTCTATACCTGCAATTGCCTCATGGCTGCTTCTTGCAGAGAGTGCTGCTCTGCAAGCAGCTCTTTGGCCTGTTGCGCCTCTTCCTGAGCAGAAGCCAGGCTCAGTTCCAGATGGGCAGTGGCCAGTGCTGCATCTCTCAAGCTTCCTCGTGCCTCCTGAGCTTCTCTGTATCCAACAAAACGGTCACAGTCCATCTCAATAAAGTATGGGACATCTTCCAAAAGGAATGCAATCTTCTGTGACTCTCAAAGAACATTGCCTATACAACCACCTTTCTGCTTCTATCCCACCTCTCCCGCACTTTTGTGCAAGAAATGTGTTTTTTTAATCGATACACTGCTGACCATATGCAAAACTGCTTTCGGCATTGGACTTCTTTTTAGGTTTGGGGGTTGGGGGGGGACGAAGGTGGGGGTTGATCTGGAGATTGTCGTGGCTGGCCCTCTCTTAATGGGGTCAGAAAGTCTGACGGCCAATCCCTGCTTTCAATCAGCTGCTGCAGGAATTGAAGACCTAAATAGATTGATAAATATGTGTCTGCAACGCTCACTGGTTTTGGTGTTGTAGGTATACACACAACACGATGTGAAGCGACCTCTGAAATTTTTGACAATGTTTGCAACTTCTTTCACTCAGCTCTGGTACAGGTTAGAGTGGAGATATCCCCCCTCCCCACCTCCCCACCCCCCCCCCCAAAAAAACAAGCACTGTTTTCACAAGTGTTCATCTGCCTGTCTCCGGTGGGCAGCCTGTTTTTAGCAATTGTGCTTGCAATGCACGTTTGAAGCAAAGTCTACATGGATTGTACCTGGATTGTTCTAAGAGCTTTCATGGCATTCCCGTGCATAGCACACTGTGAGCAGCAAACACTACAGTGATTTGTAAAGTATATTGGCCTTGTGGATCATGTTGATTCGAGGGTTTTGAACGCTCTGAAGCTCCTTTCAAGTACTGATCCAGAAGACCCCGTGCCATGATAGAAAGTCACACTTTAAACAATTTGCCTTTTCAGTCATCGGGTTAACTGTGGGTGGTAGCTATCATACAGAAGCACCCGCTCATTCAAGTCCTGGTGTTCCAAGAAACACGTGCTCGTCTCCTACATTTTGTGTCGTCCTGAGAAATGTGCTTGTAATATCTGTTCCATTGCCGATGTTTGAAGGAGAGGAAGACAGCCTCAGAATTAATATTTTCCCACGACCCACTCATCTGCAGCATATGCGTTCCCTCTGTGTGTGTGTGTGTGTGTGTGTGTGTGTGTGTGTGTGTGTGTGTGTGTGTGTGTGTGTGTGTGTGTGTGTGTGTGTGTTCGGAATTAATTGTGCAGGCAACATCATAAAGTATTGCAACATGTGAAGCTGTGCCTTTGTGCAGACCCGCCCATGCCCTTGAGATGCACAACAAAGCTTGTGGGTGCAGAAACAGCAAGATAGAGGCTTCACCTGGCCAGCTCTGCTGTTTTCTCAGTGAGGATCTGGTTCTCCATTTCTAGCTCTTTCAAAAGCGGACTGGTTGCTGCCATCTGTTTGCACTGGTCTCGCAGCGAACGATTAATAGTTGCCAGTGCTTCAGCTTCCTCTTGAGCCTCTGCCAGCCTTGACTTGACCTCTCTGAGCTCTTCTTTGGCCTCTGCTGATGCTACCTACAACAGAGGCAAACCATACCAGAGCCTCAGAGGATCCATGCTCCCGGAATGCAGGGGAGACAAAGGTAAGTTTTCCCCCTCTCTCCCCTCCCTCCATTCCTCCCACTACCGCTCCACCTCCCCCTCTTGCCCCCCCCCACCCACTCTCTCTCTTTCGCTCCCTTTCCCCTCTCCCCTGTCTCCCTGTCTCCCTTTCCCCTCTCCTCTCTCCGCCCCCCCTCCCCCCATCTCTCTTCTCTCTCTCTTTCTCTCTCTCTCTCTCTCTCTCTCTCTCTCTCTCTCTCTCTCTCTCTCTCTCTCTCTCTCTCTC
>KV908557.1:40000-74391 GCA_002005505.1 Botryococcus braunii
GAGAGAGAGAGAGAGAGAGAGAGAGAGAGAGAGAGAGAGAGAGAGAGAGAGAGAGAGAGAAGGGGGGGGGAGGGAGAGGGGGGGAAAGACAGAGGGGGGGATCTAAACTGCCAAAGACAGACCGTAAATTTAAGGAGCATACCATGAAGAAGACTACAAAGCAGCATAACCAGAGAGCTACACCATAGCCATACCTAGAACCGTACCATAGCCACACCATATCAGCATACCATAAACCATATCACAAACCATTCACGGAGTCAACGCCTCACCCAAACCTTGCTAAGGAGAGTCCACATGCCAGGCTACGGGTAAAGTAACATCATGGCCAATCACCAAAAATGATGCGACACTCCCGCCAGGTAGACATGGAAGCACGGGCTGTTGAACTCTCCCAGCATGGACTTGCAATAGGCTCAGTGCCGAAACCATGGGATCACCCCTGGACCTTTCCCAGTAAACAACACCGAGTACCAAGCTGAAACTGAAGACAGACAAACACCACGCACCTGGGCACCGCGACACCTGCCCACAGAAACCCGGGAAATCCTAATGTGACTAAAACACAAGGCAAGGCATGGCCGCCATACATAACACATTGATTACTGTTAGCCTTCATTTGTCAGCACCAGTCATTGCATCTGCACAAAGACGAAACGAAAGACGAAATAAAGTTCTGCAGCCCACTGGTGGAGGGCAGTGCTGTCGAAGCAAATCACTCACGGTCCCACTGCAAATTCCACGAATGGGCTAGCACTACCTGGCTGTGCGAGGCAGCATCCCACCTTTTACAAAAACACGATCCTCAAGGCCTGTCGCAAATGGCGAGTCGCCATGTCGTCCATGACCGGCGTAACCCTGAAAACCTGGGGGCGACTGCTACTATCGGCTAATGTCTCATGCAGCGGCATCTAACAAGGGGTAACTACCCTTGCAAAACAATGCATTAATCCCGTCACTTGGCCCCACTCCCACCCTAAAGGTACAAACATTCTGCCTCCCTCAACTGCCCTCTAGCCGCTCCAGAGGCATTTCAGTCAAGCTGCGACTACAAGGACGGCCATTTGGACAACGTACATGTCAAAGAGAGTGTTTACTTTTTGAAAGCACTCACTAAGAACGTACTTGCTCTACATGTGACAATCGTTATTGACCTCATTCCCGCACAAAATTCCCCTGCACATTGCAAATGAGTCCTTCAATTGCCTGCCCCTTGATATCGCCTTGGCAAACACCTGCGGACTGTTAAATTACTTATAATGGATCTCTCACCCAGCCTTCTGGCCTTGTCCTTTCTCTTCCCTCCCCGGGCCCCACAATGCCATCTCGTGTCTCAAGCGATAGCTATCGCCCCGACCCACACAGACCGCTTGCAGCCCAAGGTTTTCCTGTGCGCCCCACTGTAAAAACATTGTTGCAGTCCATGCTCCATCAAGGAGGAGACTCGCCGGCCCCAGGTTGAATATGGTCCATCATCATGTGGCCCTCCCCCATCTCATGGTTCTCCTGGGATCTATTCAAGTAAAGGCTGGCTGGGGAGGTTGGAGTGCCAGGCCTCCCCCCTTTTTCTCCAGAACCACTGGCAGGGGAGGGGTCGCCACCTCCGTTGCTGCCCATGTCAAAGGGGGCCAGATCTCCAAAAGTGAAGCTGCAGGGCAGGTCGGCAAGCCCTCCGCCCTCCGCCATGTTTAGATCTGACATGCTGAACTTACGAGGGAGTCCTGCTCCCCCATCACCCCATCAACCCCGAATGTGGAACATAAGAGAAACTGTGGAAGGGTCTAACAATCAGGAACTTTGGGATGTAAGGGTTGTGCTCTTGTCCTGCTGAGGCCACCTAGGCCTGCGTCCAAACAACCCTTACCCGCCACCACACATGCATATTCCATGACAAATGCTTGCATGGATGCCTCCATGCGCACGTTCGTACCGCTAGATCTGCACTTCAGCAGACTAGATTGATCACAACTTCATGAACATGTTAGGCAGTGGTTTACGACTGTCAAAGCAGCTGTTAAGTTAGCAGTGACCTTTTCAACAACCCAGCACCAGAACAACGAAGTGAGCGTTGCGACAAAGTGGGTGGCGTCGACTCCTGGCACCTGGAGCATGGAAAAAAAGTGGGGTATGTAGGTGCCTGTCCAACGTGTACCGGGATAAACACCATACGATTGTGGCGAATGGGAAATAATGTGGGTGCCATCCCAGAGGTACTCGGGACAAACACCTCATGTACGAAAAAATTCAGCGCCAGATGCCCGCGTCCCGTATTCCAGCCTGCATCCACATGCCTCCCCCCACCCCCACCCCCAACCCCCCCCCCCCAATACATGGCCAACTTGGTGTTCCAAAGAGTAAGCGAGTTGTAATTGTGTGAGTAGTATGCTGCCACCGGGGATCGTATGTGCAGAAGGGGTAGAGTCCAGCCTTCCATGAAAAAAGTGTGGGTGCTGATATATCCCAGGGGTATGTTGACAAACAGCACAAAGTTGGAAAAATTCAGCGCCGTACGCCGAGTCCCGTACGCCAACCTGCATCCACATGTCCAAAATGAATGCAAGAAGCGGGACGTACCTTCCACAGCATCAGTATCTCCAGGGTACAAGGGATTATGCAATGGGCTGTTGAAGCCAGCACCAAAGCTGAAGTCACTATGAGTCCGATGTATACCGCCCTGCATATGCACCCCAACATTGGCGGCTCGTATGGACACACCATTGCCACTGAACATTGTTATCTCTACCTCTCTTCCTGCGCCCTCCCTGCCTCCTTCCCTGGGGGGCCCCATTTTGGAGGCATTTTCTCCCTGTTTGCAGGGAGGCACTGTGTTGTATGCTCATATGTGATACATGTTCATTGAACTGTGTCTTCACAGAGGTGTGGAGGAATTTTTCAGTTTGCAAACTACACAGACAGCTTCATTTTCATTCTTGACTCGCATGCTGGACCAGCGTCTGCCAGTACGGGCACTCCTCTGGACACAATACCCACAGGGAACAGCCATACTATTAACTGCTCCATGCGTCCCCCCCCCCCGATCTCTCCCCCCCCCCTCACCTCCCCCCCCCCCCCCTCTCTCTCTCTCTCTCTCTCTCTCTCTCTCTCTCTCTCTCTCTCTCTCTCTCTCTCTCTCTCTCTCTCTCTCTCTCTCTCTGTGTGTGTGTCTGTGTGTGTGTGTGTGTGTGTGTGTGTGTGTGTGTGTGTGTGTGTGTGTCCCTCCCTTCATCCCCCCTCTCTGTTTGTCTCTATCTCTCTCCCCCCCTGCCCTCCCCCTCTCGCTTTAGCTATCACACTCACCCTCTCTTCTCGATCCCCACCTTAAACATACGTGTGCATGCCCATGCAATGCCTGTGCAAGCCCCCTGTAAAAGCCACACCTACGCCAGTGCCCCAGCCGCCCCGACACAACCCCATACACACACACACACACACACACACACACACACACACACACACACACACACACACACACCACACACACACACACACACACACACACACCCGCGCGCGCGCGGAGGCATCGGGTGTACATCAGATGAAACATCAGGGTATCTGCTCTATGGGGTTTTCCAACATAACGCCCAAGAAATGTCTTCCGCCCGACCCAAAAAATGTATAAAACCCCGGCGTATTGCCCCGGAACTCCCCTGACATGTACAGAAAACCCCAGCGAATTGCCCTGGAATACACCCCACAAAGCTCGTGAAAACTGCCTGCTACGGCCAGTCAACTGTAATTTGCCTTGCGCAGGCGCTTACACTGCGGATGTTTGAATATATGAGTTCCTGATAGTGTATCATGTACTTACTGTTTGTTCTGCTGGGCTACGGTTTTAGCAGTACTTTTGCGGTTTGGGCTTGTCACGCCAAAAGCATTAAAACCTCCTGGTGTGTCGTTTCTCTGCACTGAAAAGTAACAAGAACTTACCAGGATTGTAATGTTTGCCACAAAAAATATTTAAAACCTAGCAGAATTGTAAAATTTCACGTGGGAAGATTTGTAACCACAAAATCAATGGAGCCGACAGGGTATATCAACTGTTAAGGATGAGAAAAAAGGCCATCGATGCTCTTTGGGTCCCATACAGCATACTCTGGGCAGCACTGAGAAAATAATGAAAAATGAACCCCTTGCTTGGTCCCTTATTTTTTAGCCTAAAAACATTAAAAGTGCTGAGAGAGAGGAGATATAACACCCTTGGCTGGTCCGTGGGTTTTCTTACTCTTGGTGAAGATTAAGCCTTCGGTTGGGATATGGGGTCCATACAGCATACTGTGTAACAATACATGAGCTGCGAGAAGCTCCAAAATTGACAAACTGGCGGTTGCAAACAAGTGGTGGCAACTCTTTTAAAGGCATTCATTGGCCTGCGGCTGTCATCTCAGGAGGCGCCCAAGCATTTAGTGGCCTCATTGCATACCGCATCAGGATCAACAGGAAGGGGAAAATCGCCAAGCGGGCCGAGCTGCCCCAAGCCAGTACTGTTGGCAGGTGCTGCTGCAGCTGCTCCTTCTGCCCCAGAACCATTCACAACATAACTGCTTTTCTCAAAAGAGAAAAAGAAGTCATATGCATTTCGTCCGTTCCTCTTGCCGTACTTCCTAAGTTCCCCCACCCCTCTTTGACCCCCCCAGGCCCCTCGCTTCTGTCCTTGTAGTCCTCCTTCACTGCCTCCCTATCTTTCCTTCACTACATACCTCCCTTGCCCTACCTCCTCCTCCCTCAACCCACGCCCCTGTCTCGCATGCACGCACAACCACACACACACACACACACACACACACACACACACACACACACACACACACACACACACACACACACACACCCCCCCACACCCCCCCCCCCACACTCACACACAGAGGAGTGAGAAGACGAAGGGACACGAGCGTGCGGGGTGGCAGGAAAGTAGCTCTCTGGTCGGGTGACCTTGATGACTGTATGTCAAGGTGTACGAGAAGCTAACTCATCCAGATGAGGAGGCACCTAGCCTGCTGTAAGATTAGCCATAACGCAAAAAGGTGTTTACACCACTTGGTTTTACAGTAAGTATTTCTTTCAATACAAGTGGCGCATGTGTTATAAGGTGAATGAAGGAAAGAAGGGACAGGGCGAGGGAAGTTACCCGGGGGAAATGTAGTTGAATGCTGCGCTGCTGGAGGATAGAAAGGGGCCGTGGACTGACGCGGACTTGTTAAGACCATACCAGGTCCTGCACCGCCACCTCAGCAAACTCTGTTCAGACACCTCAGTACCCTTTTGAGCACTCTCAACCCCATGCTGGCCAGAAAAGTGTCTGAACCATTCCTCCCCCCGCATTTTCCCCCCGTCCCCATCCTTGTGTTCATTCCCTTCCCTCCTCTCTCACTTCTTCCCAATCTCTCTATCTCCCCACATCTCAATTTCTCTCTCCATAGTTCAGTTCCCTTAATCTTTCCAAAAGCCCCTCGTGTGTGTTTGGGCGAGTGGGCAGGGGAGTTGCAATTCGTGTGTGAAAATGCACAATCATCAGTATTTCCACTGTTGATGTGAAAGCCAAAAAGGTCTCACCATAATGGTGAAGCATTTTGTGCTGCTGCTGAAGCAGGTGGTTGAAGAGAACTATCTGGTCTTTGAACTTCAGACGTGTGTAGTACGCCTTGAAAAATTCTTTGTTCTGTTCTTCCAGTTTTTGCCAAACCAGCCCAGTGAAGGCTGTTTCGACATTTGCTTGTTGCTGTGTCCCCACCCAAAGAGACTCAATGCAATACCATGACAAAAAGTCTCTTGCAGACGGCTTGTAAGAAAGTTTTCCTCCTGACATGTTCCGAGGTGTGGCAACAGATAGAAGTCCACATGTAGGAAAAACACCACTCAAATCTTGGACAAACGCATCCAAGCCAAAAACATGGAACGGTCTTGTTCAATGAGTCTGTGGCTTTGGCAAAACCATCCACTGCCACATACAGCAAGCCCCTCAAAAAAGTACTCTGTAGTACTCATTAAACTGTTTTCTGGGGCAGTGCATGCCCACAACTGCTACAAATGCATTCTGCCAGCAAGTGTGTGTGTGTGTGTGTGTGTGTGTGTGTGTGTGTGTGTGTGTGTGTGTGTGTGTGTGTGTGTGTGTGTGTGTGTGTGTGTTATAAATCACATTCCAGCAGCTTTGGTCATACACAGACATTCATCACCCCATTAAAGTTCAACTGCAACCAGACTTATTTCAACAATATTGAGATGAATTTGGCTGTATCACTGGCATTGTGAGGTGGCAAGACCAATCTCACCATAGTTTTGAAAGTGCGATGTAAGCTGCTGCCCAGGACACGGTAAGAGAACTTGTCATGCACTTCAAAAAATGGGGCTTGCTCAGGAGCCAAAGGAGGAGCCCTGGTTGGTTGATAGGGAGCAGAGCACTTTCAGTGACATGGTTCTGAAAGTCTGGGTCGTACACTGAGCTCGTGGAGAACTTCATTTTTGCTGAGATACATTTGTAGACACCTTTCAATGAGGCTTTGAACAATATTGACGTCACGTGTCGTCACGCGTCGATCTTCCGTATTTTCATCTACATATGCAGGCCCAGCTTCGTCATTGGCCCCTTCTTCTGCTGGAGGCTCGCCTTGTTCGACAGGTCCAGGCCCTGGCTCGGCTGTCGCCTGACCTTGGGGTTCCAAATCAGGTTCTGCTGTTACGGTCTCCACGCTTGGACACTGATTTTGCGGACCTGCTGGCGACGGGACATTGTTACACCCGTCACCTTGTCCGGTAGGGCGGGCGCTATCTTGAGGAGCTGTGGACATGATCCTGCTGGCCCACGAGTAAACCTCCAGATAATCCCAAAGAGTTCAAATGCTATTCTTAATCAGAAACAAACCAAAATACATCACGGGCAGTGATTCAGCAAAATAACCTGAACAAGATGCATTCCTGTAAGACCCAAACCCACCCTAGAGGCCTGGCGATACTTATTTACGTAGCCTTGAGATGAAATCCGACGACTGCTCTGTGCACTGCCAAAAAAAATGCGGTGCTTCCTGACGCGGCCAAAGTGTGCTTCAGCCTACATAGTTTGTCCGGCAATAAAAACTGGGTCTAGGCAGACACCACAATCCAATGAGAAGAAACAAAATGACAGTACGACCCTTGGGATTTGGACAATATTTGATCCTGATTGCCAGTTCATGTCAAGACGCGCCCTTGTTAGAAAAGAGATGTGATAAGGTATCTGTGCAGGGCGTTGCTGCCGTGCGGTACGGCACCCTGGCAAGTTGGTACTGCTAGATGGACCGTGAGGATCGGCCAATCTCGCTTCTTGGGCGACCTGGCCAAAGGCCAGTGCGCCTCTCACTGTTGTCAGGATCAGCCCTACTTACAAAAAGGTCAAAGTGTGCACGACCCGACACACGCGAAGACGAGATTATGTAAGCACCACCAGTACTCCCCGTGGCCCCCATACATACACGAAGTTCCTTGGCCTCCACCCAGCATAACCAAAGCCCTTGAAGAAAAGCACAGACAGACCAATGTGCATACAATTAGTTCCTGGTTTGTGGTGGGCAACCCCGTCATCCGGATGGATCCATAGCATCCCCAGCAACCTGTGGATGTACACGGAAACAGGGACGTGGTATAGAAGTGAAGGTGGTGTTCCCAAACAGGGGAATGCTTACACTAGGATATTAGTGAGGGTAAAGGGCTGTAAAGGGCTGATCCTTACCGGAAGTGTGGGTACCTACCCCAACCTGAGGGGAATCTAGGGGTACCGGTGCTGTAAAGGGCTGATCCTTACCAGAGGAAAAGGAACATGGGGGCGAGAGCCTTAAAACATTCCCATTACCAACGATCCCGCAATTTAATCTATTCGTAGGAATAATTCAGTGCCCTACGACCGACTCCCGTAATCCAATCTGCATTAACATGCCCCCCCCCTCCCCACCCACCCCCCATCCAACGATCCCCCACCCCAACCCCGTGTCAACCCTGGCTGTTGTAACTTACATCTAGTATGTCTTAACTACGGCATCTTGGGCCTGCTGGGGCTGACGGGATTACTCTGCCATACTGTTGAGTTCTGAACATTATTATTGAATGCCTTGTGCTTTAAGTGATCTTCATGTGTGCACTATTAGGATATGGGTCCATTGAGAACATAAGGTACCTTGAGACACGGCAGATTCTGGACGTTTTCGAACATAAGGTACAATCCTATCTAGATCACACGTTTGTCGGATGAACTCTTAAGGCTGCCCCACCGGAGTGAATACCAACTGGTTGTGAAAGATGCTGGGCATCACCAGATGCTAGTCTTGTCCGACAGTTGTGTGTGGCACTCAGCAGACAGTCGTACGGACTGTAGCTGGAGTAACTTCGTCTATTGACGACCTGTCTGCTTTGTACAGGTACGGTGCGGCAGTGTGTGTTGTATCATTGTTGCTATTGTGAGAGTGAACAAGCTTAGTGTACCCTGTAGTCACTCAAACAGATAAGGGACAGTGACTTCAGGGAGTATAGGCATGTACTTGAACGTAGCCGTCTAGAGCCTTATCTAGTGATTGCTTGATCGGTGCTTGTGTACAAGATAATGATGTAACGGAACTGGTTGTGAAAGATGCTGGGCATCACCAGATGCTAGTCTTGTCCGACAGTTGTGTGTGGCACTCAGCAGACAGTCGTACGGACTGTAGCTGGAGTAACTTCGTCTATTGACGACCTGTCTGCTTTGTACAGGGAAAGCCGATTGCCCATAACCTTTCACACATACCGCTGCGGATGTGACATGCTTCCACCCCGGCATGTCACAGCAGTGTGTCACAGCAATGTGCAGCGAGCACTTCTGTTATTGGGAAAGGAATGGAACGGAAAGAAAGTGGCAGTGCTTTCCGCCTGATTTAAGAACCTTCTGGAAGCCGTTGCTGCGAGCAATCTGGGATAGTTCTGGAGACTGTCAAAGTCAACATCCTAATCTTTGCGGTTTCCCCGGAACCCAAAAATCCAAACATTCCCTTAAATATTTCATTCCTCATCTGGCCTGCGGGACCTACCTTGGACAGAAGGAAGAGGGCCTTTATGTGCGGGAACCGCTGAGGGCAAGGCTCCGCAACCTGGATCTTCTTGGATCAGCTAGAACAGAGCCCTCATGGCACCGAAATACATGGAAGTTCGTGACCACAACTTTTTTTAGGAATACACCCTTAATCTAATACAACGTTGTCTCACAGTGTCGTCAAAAGCTGTCATGCTCAAGACGCTGCTGCTTCCGGTTTCGGGGGCCTATTTACTTGCGCAAGGCTCAAACTGCAGGGGTGTCTCTAGACTCTAGAGTCTAGAGGCGACATGGCACCGTCTTCAGGGGCAGACCGGTAAGTGTTTAGGCCAGTTAGGCAGTCAGGTGAACTGATCCACTATCACCCGCTGGACTTCCAGATCGATTTGCGCCTTCCACACAATTTACGCCAGATTTACACATGACAGTCCGGCTGGGAGTGACTTACTTAGGGGGCTGAAAGCGTACTGAGCTGCTCAGACAGTATGCAGGTACGCACCGGGGGCCTGTGACTGATATATTTCACTTTTCCTTTTGAAAGTACGAGAACGAAGCACAAAGAAAAAGTGGCATAGCACACACCATGCTCACGAGATTTGGTAGATGTTCATGCAGAACGACGCCTCGTCTGGGGTGGGGACACACACACACACACACACACACACACACACACACACACACACACACACACACACACACACACACACACACACACACACACACACACACACACACACGCGCGCGCGCACACATGCACACACACACACACACACACACACTCTCTCTCTCTCTCTCTCTCTCTCTCTCTCTCTCTCTCTCTCTCTCTCTCTCTCTCTCTCTCTCTCTCTCTCTCTCTCTCTCTCTCTCTCTCTCTCTCTCTCTCTCTCTCTCTCTTTCTCACTCAGTGTCATGAATCCTGAAGACCATTGATTTGTTAAAAAGGGGTCTTCAGGATGTTTGTAAATGTGTGCATGTACAAAGTAGTGTTCCCAATCCATAATAATGGGTTACGGCTGCCTGTATACACGTACGAACATTTCCATAGAACCTCCAGTTCCTCAAATAAAAGTCGGTCATGATTTGTTTGTCCGGGGGACTTGCGCTTTGGGGGACTGCTCCGAGTTGTTGTCTGACCTTTTGTGTTAACTTCACTACTCAGATATTGGTGGCGAGTCTCTCTCGGTCGCCAGGTTTTCACATTTGTGCTTAGTAAGAACCTGTAGTGCGTACCGCATGTCATGGTCTGTTGAATGTTTTATGGGTAGATCGGTACGTTTTCTGATCACGTAGTAGCTTCAGAAACAGTTGCCTCAAAGTGATATCGTGCAAAATAAACGTTGACTGGCAGTTTGTATAGAGGCCAATGCCTCGGTCTACTCAAGTTGGTCGTCTTGAGACTGTTGCACTAGACACACATAAATCGTTTCATGTGTCTCTGGTATGACATGACTGTTGCTTGTCTCTATAACGGCCGTACTAAACTGCAATTATGGCTGAAGAGTGCCTGACTTGCAGGTCAGGAGTTTCTAAAGAGGGCACTGGTTTGCTTATACAACCAACACATCACATTGTCACTAGACACACACAAATTGACTTTGGCGCCTCTTGTATGCCGCCCCCCCCCCCCCAATCATCTTGCTTTTCCTGAATCATGCAATGTTAAATGACTTATCGCACACCTCACCTCATTTTGAGAAGATCGAAGCATATCTTGTCCGTCGACCATGTGTTATACCCCACGCATTGATTTTGTCACGTACTAGGCTTATGCCTGCGCAGAAACTTATGCATGCATTGCTAGACAGAAACTTTTAACTTTGAAATGTAGAATTATACATGACTTGCGTAGTGCTGCACAAGTTCATTGGCAGTCCTCACTAAGCTAGTCTCAATTTTGGACACGCAACACAGATTTGGCAAAACATTTTAAATGATCCGCTCTCATTGAACGAACTGCTTGTTCTTCTCGAGGTTCATGATTTTAAGGTAAAAGTGGTATGATGGTTCATGATTTCCTAGCGCCCGCCTCTTCTAGGAAGCTCCACGTTCAAGGGGGTTCGTGAGAATACCGTTGTGAAGTTCGTTTCGTATTCCTTGCTGACCTTGACACGTATCCATAATTGGCACGGCTCGCTTGGTGCTTAATGCATGATGCACCTTGCTAAGCGCGCCACGTGAGGCATGTGGGGCCAGTTGTCGCTCTGGCAAGCGCGGGGAAGTCGGCTAGGGTTGCTCCTGAGCGCGTAATCTTGGGAGAGGTAGGTCGCAACGTATCGTTTTGAATCTTTTTGCATTCCGCAGCTTTCGGTACAGTTTTATCTGTTCCCGCGATCTAATACACTCCCACCCACAGGTCTGCCATTGCGCCATCGCACAGATCGATTACAAGGACTCGTTTCATCGTCTTGCTCATGTAAGAGTATTGTGGAGGACACCTCTGCTGCTCTGACTTGTGAAAGCCAATCTGATCTGCCGTGCACTCGCACAAACTTGCCTTGCGAAGGTAGGGCACGGTCTGGCACAAGATTTTATATCTGTATCTGGCTCAATTTTGTATTAGCTGGTGAAAGTTGCATACTGGTGTGCATCTCTAATGCCAGGTTTCTGACATAGGACCTGCTCGGGGATGTCCACCCTAACTAACTTAAAGATCGCAATGTTTAAACTTCGGCCTCTTTCACTTTTAATATGGTAAACTGGGTATGTTTTCTCTCTGAATGAGCACATTCGGGTGTACAGGGTGGTGTATAAGCTGTGCGACCTTGGGGACTTACCACAAACAGTTTGGCGCACACCCGTAGCAAGTGGAAGCTCTGGCAATTCGGATCAGTGGCTCTCCTGGCCTTTCGCAGCGGCACAGCTCAAGTCTCCTCCCTCCGCCTCGAAGAGCGCTAACTCGGATCACGCTGGAGTTCTCCGAACCGCAGGTGGAGAGGAACAGTCTGGCTGTCCTGAACATAGCTTTTAAAAGTGAAAAGTTTCCTGTCTGTATTTACTTGCGCAGTGCGACCTCTTATACGGATGACCTAATTTCGATTTGGTGCATGCAAATTTTGGCATGGTTGGTTTCAAATGATGATTTGATTGGCGGGGAACCACATCTCATTTGATTCAAGGACTATCAGATTTGGAACGCTTATGAAAGCTAGTGCATGGGGACCATTCCTTTATCAGTAACTATAAATGCAATAGTCAGCTTCAGCAATATTTAATACTCTTGTGGAGCTGAATCCAGCGCGTCATACTTTTGTGTAGACTGTTTGCAGTTACACGATGGGGATTCCTCAAGCGCCTATGAGGCTCCCCTACACCAAGATCGTATTTTCATCATAAGAGTAAAGTCTAGGTAAAAATATGTGCGCACTGGATCATCACTTTAAAACAAAAACCGAACACCTCATGGCTTAATGAACCATAAGTGCGCTGACAGTGATCGGAACAAAGTTAGTCGTCGTCCCTTTTGGTGTGGGGAGACGTCGCATCCCTTTCCACTTCCTTCTGCCAGCTGAAGTTCAGGGGTCTTATTTCTAATCTGGGTAGAAGATTAGAACATAAGTTTTCTGCAGTGGTGTGCTCTGATGTGTATCCGTCTTTCCCCAGCAATGTACTTGTTTTGGCACCACAGTGCGTCTTATATTGGAGACCCGACATTCAAGCTTACAAGATAGAGAATCAATTTAGTCATAGATGAACATTGCAGGGGTGAAGTAGGCAAATGTTACGGACATGTCAGGCCGTCCCGTACCTGGAGGTGGGATGGCAAGCATCATAATGGCATGAGACCGCAGATTGTCTAGACAGTGGAGGATAGTATTTGATGAGTTGGGCCTTCAGACAGCATTGTCATCCATTTTGTGGGCGCATGTGCAGGCAGAGCAACGATTTCTGGAGTACTATGTCCCCAAGCTTGCGTCTCGGGACCCCATCTGCCTCTTCGTCACACTGGTGGGCTTCGCCATCGTCGTTTGGGATGAATTTGCCACCCGACCTGTTCCCGTTCCTGTACAGGGCAAGTTCCTGCTGATGGGCAGCCTTCTGGTCCACGTTTTTCTGCTCTGGCTGGTCATACACAAGCATCAGCTTTTCATCGCCAGGCGGGAGCCCTTCATCATGTTTGTGTGAGCTCCTCGCTTCCTTCTTCTACCTACTTCTGTCTTTCTGCACTTCTACTTGCGAACGGGGCGGACTTGGGCGAGCGCTTTCGTTCGCCCCCGCCACCCCACCCCCCGGCGCGGGCGCGTTCGCCCCCCCCCCCCCACACACACACACACACAATTCAATGTGACACTTCCCTCCCCACCCCCCCTCTCTCTCTCTCTTGCGCGTACGCTTGCTCTCTCTCTGTGTGTGTGTGTGTGTGTGTGTGTGTGTGTGTGTGTGTGTGTGTGTGTGTGTGTGTGTGTGTGTGTTGGGGGGGGGTGTGCAGGTGTGAGTGTGAGTATGAGGTGTATGTGAGAGTGTGATCGCCAAGCAAATGTATGAAGCCCTGCAGCAGGCTTTCACATGTGGTTTGCAAGGTGGGCTTGCTTGGGGAAGCCTCTGCCACTCGGCCAGCTCTGTGAAAGGAGGCCGCCTTGAGTGGCACTGCTTGTCACTCCTGCTCTTTCAGCAAAGGTTCTGTTTGAACGAAGGGTTAAAAGACCTTGTTGATTTTTCAAATGTTATGGGGTTCCTCAACGCTGCAGACTCTTGAACGCCTTGTTTGCTGGCAAGCTGATGCTGGACTTATTGATGTGACGCCTTGCTCATGATGTGCGGGGTCTTGCTACATCTCTGTTCGCACAACTGGTTGAGGAGTCCCTCTGGTTCAGGCTTCCTTTATCCACAGTGGAGGTTGTTTGAAAACCTCTTGTTTGGTACAGGCAGTTGATTGCCATCGTGGGTAGCTACCTTTCTGTGGTTGATCATCTTGCTGTTGTTGCAGCCTGTTTGGCCTTTTGGCTTTGCGCTGCACATTGGACCACTTCCCGGGGCAGTGCTGGAACCTTCTTCATTATGGAGAAGGTTCAAATTGTGACACATTGAGGCAGACACTTCAACGGCATGCATGCTTGTTGAAGCCGACACTCCATCAGCTTGCATGTATGTTGAGGCAGATAGTTGAAAAGCTTGCATGCATGTTGAAGCAGATGCTTTAAAAGCTTGCATACTTGCGGAGGCAGACACTTCACCTTGCATGCACGTGGAGGCAGATAGTTCATCAGCTTGCATGCATGTTGAGGCTGATGGTTCAAGGGGCAGGTTTTATCACATGCCTTGACGTTGTTCTGCTTCAGGCCCTTCGTTCAATAAGCGAACAAAGGTCCAACAGTCCTGGACTGGGGCAAACGGATTTGCTTCCTTGTTTGGTTCAAGGCAGATACCGGGACAGCCCTTAACAGCGCTAGAACCGCTGGAATGACTCTGTCGTGAGTGGAGCTGGGATATGGGCAGTGTCTTCGATGCTTTTTCTCCATCCTCCTTCCCAACACATCCTTTTCATAAAGGCATGGGTGTACTCAGCTTCCTGCTGTACATACTGCAATGTCCTGAGACATGGGGGTTTGGGGAGGTGGGGCTGCAGCTGGTTCAGCGACCTGCTGCTTCTGACGCGCAGCCAGCTCTGCATCAAGATGGCGCTCAAGAGCTCCCTGGGCAACCTTTTTACCTTCTTGTACATCCTTGTAGCCAAGTGGTCGGTATGTGCCCGCCACATCAGGCAACCCCTGCCCTCATTCCACTGCTCAAGGTAGACTCGCAAACGCACGATGAGGAGCGGTGCTGCAGCTTCAGAAAGACAGGCTCCACCCCACTCCCCAAGCCGTCCTAGCCCGTCCAGCCCAAGCAGGAGCAGAACTGGGAACATGTGTAGCTGAGCGGAACCAGGCCACCCTACCCAAGCCCTGAACAGCACAGGAAATGGCCATACACACACCTGCACACACACCCGCACACACACACACACACACACACACACACACACACACACACACACACACACACACACACACACACGCGCGCGCGAGCATGCAAACACACACAAGCACAGGCGCACACACATGCGTGCGCGCGAAGCACGGACACACACACACACACACACACACACACACACACGAGCATGTGCACACACACACGAGCATGCGCACGCACACACACACACACACATCCATACGCATGCAGGGATGACCGTACCCACACATTACACACACACACACACACACACACACACACACACACACACACACACGCTCGCTCTCTCTCTCTCTCTCTCTCTCTCTCTCTCTCTCTCTCTCTCTCTCTCTCTCTCTCTCTCTCTCTCTCTCTCTCTCTCTCTCTCTCTCTCTCTCTCTCTCTCTCTCTCTCTCTGTGTGTGTGTGTGTGTGTGTGTGTGTGTGTGTGTGTGTGTGTCTCCCCCCCCCCCCTCCCTCCTTCCCACTATCTCCCTCCCTCCCCCCCCTTCTCTCTCCAGCCCCTTTCTCTCTGTTCTTCCCCCCTACCCTCCTGCACCCCGCCCCCTTCTTGTTGCATCGACCCCTCTCTCCCTCCCCCCCCCCCCCCGGCAATGTCCATCTCCACCGCCTCTCGTCTCTCAGAACACCGCATTCCCGCCCGCACGGCCGCATCAGTGTGGGTGCATGGGGGTGGGGAGAGAGGGTGGTTAGAAAAGGGTGAAGATGGAGGGCGGGCGCAGCTGGTCCTGTTCTAAGAAGGAGGGCGGGCGGGCGGGCGCAGGTGTTCCTCTTCTACCTGTTCAGCTTCAGAGTGGTGATCCAGTGCATTCCCTTGGTGGTATACCCCTGCCTGCTCATGCTGCACTTCAACACGCCGCAAATGTTTCTGCCGGAGATGGCCGACAACTGGTGCCTCAAGCGCGCTGCCCAGTTGGCAGATACCCTGGTGACGGCCCTGCGGGACCTGCCCATGTGGCGCCACACCTCCGCTCCCTTGGAGGGGACCCGCACAGGGATGGTGTTTCCGGGCGTGACCGAGCAGCAGGTCATTGTCGTGCTGTGGTGGCTGCTCCAATGCGCTGCCTTCTGGTGGGGGTACCGCGTCCTGTGGAGGTATGAGATGAGGGCGCGCCAGAGGTTCCTGCTCAGGTTCCGGGAGGAGTTCCATGCCTGCCGCCTGCTTGACATGACGGAGCAGATCACTTTTCTGACCATGTTCCTGGGGGAGCTTGTCGCCATGGCCTCTGGGGCTGTGGCCCATGTGCTGGGCTCTGCCCTCTGGTGACATTTTTTCGAGCCCAAAGTGGTCTGAGTGAGGCCCTGAGTGGTCCGAGGTTTGGTCCGCAGCCGTTGCGTGTCTGGAGAATCTTTTTCTGAGTCGGTGCTGGAGACAAGGAAAGCTGCCTGACCTCTGCCGGCTCGTCTTGTCTTGTGAACTCTACAGGTGTCCAAATGAACAACAAGGCCCGGTGCGGTGCGTTGGGGTAAGTATGGTGGGAATGTAGGGTGGGATCCACCAGGGAGAGTGCGAGTGGGTGAGGAAGCATGTGAGAGAATAGGGGAGAATTGGGGATTGGGACGACCCGAGGGGACATGTGCAGGGCCTTTAGAATCTATGTCAGATATGAGTGTTTGCATGGAATGCAAGCAGGTGGGGAGCGATCTCATTTCAAGCTGCCTCATCCGGCTATGTAAGATTGAGGATGAGGGCTTGCTGCTGTTTTGAGGCTATCTCCATCCTGTAGGTCGAGGACGGAGCGTCTCCCCTGCGCCAGAACCCATACCAGAATAGTCAAATTCAAGTGTATTAATGGTACGGCATGAACTCAAGCTTGATGTGCTGGAAATTGTTTTGGATTGCTTGAAATCTTTGTGGTGAGAAGGTACACAGCACCGCGGCTCAGGAATTGAAAAACGTCGATTAGTTTTTGAGGACCTTGAACAGGAAAGGGGCCCCGAGTCTCAACGGGTATTGACAGATGCGTGAATGCCACCGGTCCTTGTGCTTGAACGCAGGCCTGTGGAGCATGTACGCACATGCCCGTTCATCGTCTTGAAATGCGTCCATCCATGCTTGTGTGCAGTGTGGGTAGAGGGTGTGTAGCGTGCACGCATTTGTGCGCGTTCCGGCCCACATGCAGTACAAGCATTGACACGAATGCCCCAGAGGGCGGCTGGAACAATAACACTGGGCCAGCCTAGCCCTCTCATTTTACACTTTTAGGAGAGCCTCAGTCGGCAGCATGGTGCAGGCCTAAAAGGGTGCACATTCTGCTGTAGATTGATGCCCTGCCTTGGAATGCTGAGCCTTTGATTCGCAAAACTTACATGTCTTTAAAAAACCGGGTGGCCATCATCATTTCATGTTGGCAGAAGCCGCATTGGGCTTGTATCGGTCTACTATTTGAAATCCTTTGCAGTCTCTTACCAGCACAAACAGGTTGTAGACGTTCTTTCAAGCACAGGAGATGGAGGCGTAGGCTGCTCTGCAGAGGCCCTGTGTAGGGGCCTCTTGGCTCGGCTCACATGCCAATGTGCTAGTGGCGAACTCATGTGTGCCGGCCGCGTTGGATGCCCTGCCAAGTTCCTGACTGACTTGTTGGAAGTTACTGCGGCCCCTCATTCAAATTTAAATGTGGAAAAACCAGGGGGTCGGAGCTCAGTCCCTCATGAGGATGAAAGCAGCTGCCTCCCTGGGCATGACCTCTTAGAAAGAATTGTTCTCCGTTGAAGAGCAACGGCGGTGCGTGCCAGAAGCCTGCTCACAATGTCTCATTGTCATTGAGCGGTTTCAGTGGTGTGCTGTGGCCATGGTAGTGTGCGGCTGCTGTGGCAGTGTACGGATGGTGTTTATGTTTTGCGGTTGCAATGATAGGGTGCGGTTGCCATGATAGCATGCGGTTGCTATGACAGCATGCAGTTGCTATGATGGCATGCAGTTGCTAAGGCAGTGTGCGGTTGCTATGATAGCGTGCGGTTGCTATAATAACGTGGCGTTGCTATGGTAGTGTGCGGTTGCTGTGGTACATGTGCGGTTGCTGGTAGGTGTGTTGAGTGTGTGGGCTGGTGATGAGAGGCCTTGCTGGAAGCCTTCCTGGAAGCCTTGATGGCGGCCGTTGCTCCTGAGCATTCTCCTGCAAGTGTTTCCTCCCACACAAGCTGGTGGAGAGACTGGGGGGAGCGAGCAGTAGACCCGGGCACATGGAGGAGTAGGCCTTGGCAGGTATGGCTGTCCCACCTGCAGCTCTAAGTCATCGGTTGGTGTGGGCGGTGGCAGACTCCCTCCTCCACTGTTCGAGGGTTAGAGGAGAAGGACAAGTTCAGAACAGAAAGCAGCAGCTCGACAGAGGCGTCCTCTGTTATCTGGGGCCGCTCAGGGGGGCTGCTGCGGGTTGTAGCTCTTGTTCTTTGTCCGAGGGACTTTGCAATTCTGTCCGTGTTGTTTCAAGGCTTGAGATACCGGCAGGGGAGATTCCAGTTGGGTTGCCTGCCAGAGCTTCTGGGTGGTCAGCAGTTTTCTGAGGTTGCCACGTCTGAGCAGTGGGAAGCATCCAAGAGCTTGTGAGGGATGACCCCCACAATCTCGATCACACTATTCACAAGCACACCAGCATGCTTTCATTGCTAGGAGTTGGCTTATTTCACTCTAATCGATTGCAGTGAGTTGTGGTGTGCGGACGTACGTGACAGACTCTCTGGATGGGGGCAGTGCCAGAACAGATGAGCTCGCCGTGCTGGACATGTGTTGCCGTCACAGAGGAGGTGCCTGCCAGTTTTGACTCTGTGAGATTGGGAGAATTCTATCGGAAGCAGTGAGGTAGGGAGAAGGGCTTGCTACATGTATGCAGGGGCTTCTCACAAGGGGCTTCTGGTTTGCAGCTGGGCAGGTGATCAGCCATGAGTGAACAGTAGGCGATTGGTGGGCAAGGCGGCGGCCCCCTTGATTGGCTTTGAAGAGCATGTTGCTGTTTTGATAGATCCCTTGATGCTGGGTATGGGCAACAGGCAGGATGTTTTTAAGGTCTTGAAAGCCAGGTTGGCATGGTATGGCCTGGGTGGGGTTTTCTGCCAAATTCCTGTCCGCCTCAAGGGGGGGGGGGGGGAATATGGCAAGCAGCCGCATGCTATCCCGGGCTCACCTGGCTTTCATGAGGAAGAACTTCTGTGGCCAAGGAGCTCACTGCCTCGTTGTCTGAATGCTGAACACACGTGCCTTCGTTCTGATGTCACCGTTAGTGCGTCTTTGCGCATTTGTTTACGTCTGGTACCCGATGTTGCTGTCTGCTGTTCTTCCTCTCGCAGCAGGACTGGGCAGGACCTGGTATTCGCTTTGAGAGTTATTGATTTGTGTTGGTGCGTCTGGGCGTCTAAAAGGACTTGCAGCAGCGATGGGGGGGGGGGGCGGCCCCATCGTATCATCGCCCTCCTGTAGGTTAGTGGAGATGGGTAATTTCTCCCAATCGTCATACCTGACATGAAAAGGGCCTCCAGAAGCAAGCGTCTATTCCTTGGGGCATGACGGATACTTTGTTTTTTGGTTATCCATATACACGCAGCCGCTTTCTTATACAAGAGTGTGGTCCCCGTGGATAACTGGGAAAAAGAATGTGCACTGCTGCTTGGGCAGCGCTAAGTTTGTGCTGCAACGCACGCGCCTAAGGGTCCCTGACAAGAGACTCCTGGCGTTGCCATCTTGTATTGAGTAGAAGTGGTTTGTGGTTTTTCTGACGGACTTATACCGCTAGAAATTTCTTGATATTCCTACGGCTAGGCCTATTATATTGAGACTTCTGAAATAGTATCGACCATGTCTGACAGCTCCCAGAATTTACAGGGATGTTTCAAACCTGTTGACGGCGCGTAGGTTAGGGTTTGCTCTGCTAGGTGACTGGTTGATGGCCGTTAGCGCTGCAACAGATTTCAGAAGCTTTGTCAAAGCATTCGCAACTTCGTGCCAGTAGATTTCCGTTCAGTGTCAGGGGGAGGCTCGAGAGTGGGATAAATAACCTTTTGAGCTAATGTATCAACACTCCCTTTCGCAGGGAATGTCTCATTAAGGGAACGGTAAGGCTCAGTTTTTGGCAACAGCGGCAGTGACGCCCGCTCATCAAGCACGTTCCTTGTCTGCACTCCTACTACATTCTTGGTAGCTGTACAGACATTTTTCGTGGGTTATGGCGATGTAACTTATCTTGAATGGCACCATTTTATACATGCTTCAATTTTCTCATCTAATTCTTTGGCCACAACTGTCACAAAGGCAACCATGATTGCCATTTGCAGGTATTTCAAAATCGTTCTGAAAATTTGAGGAGTAGCCACTATCACTTTTGCTTGAACTGGGAAGCCCTTAGGGAAGTTTTGCCACCGATAATGGTCATTTCCAAAAAAAAAAAAAAAAAAAAAAAAAAAAAAAAAAAAAAAAAAAAAAAAAAAAGGGAAAGGGGGCAGGACTGACGCCTTTCCTGTGTCTTACGGTCCAAGGCGAAGGGTTCTGTGCTTCATCTATGGGCCCTTTGATTTGGAAGGGCGATGCTGTTTTATGGACTCCCAAGGGGGTCTTGAGACTTCTGTTTTGTGTGGCTATGGAACCTGCTGAACCGTCACTACAGCGTTTCACAAGTAGAACGTTTGCAACCTTTTTGGTGTGGAGGTCACTTCGTTCAAAAGTATATGAGGTGCCGGCATCTAATAGTGTGCCGTAGTGTTGATGCTGTGCACATCACTTAAAAGCCATATGTCTACCACTTGAAAAGACATCATTCCAAAATTGTTATTAAGACAAGGTCACGTCATGGCGGGGTCCAATACAAATTCTGCTGACGTATGCACCCCCAACGTAGAGGGGTGTGTTTTTTTCTTTTTCGCTGTTTTTTTTTTTTTTAAGTTTATTTTTTTTTTAACGTCGGTGTATTGTCACCACCTTGCATTTGCGTGCAAGCATTTGCTCCAGCAGAACATGTTGGATCCGCTGTTGAATACTAATATTTGACTATTCTTGCTTTTCCTAGCTTAAGCCATGCATGTGCGCTTCTGGCGTGTGCACGTGTACGTGTGCTCATGTGCTATGTGCACGAACGTATGTGCATGCTTCTGGCGTGTGCATGCATGTACACCCGCATCTGTGTGGCATCCTCAATGCTTGGGCACTGGCGCCTGTGTCGAGTGTGCGGTTAAATGTGTGTCTATGTGCTAGCCAGTGCACTCTACAGTGCATTTTCATCTTTTGAAATTCACTCTTTGGCCACTTAAAAGGGCGCAAGGCCAACATGTACATGGGCCTTGCCCGGAATGGCCTCCTTTTGTTGGTACAACTTGAACATGCCTCTTAACGTTGATCCCCACAAGTAGGAAACTACCTCCTCTACTAGTTGGTTGTTATCACATTACTTCGAAAAAATTAGATAAAACGATGCAAGTTCTAATGGTTGCTCATAGATCACGTGGGTGCTTGTTCAAAAGTCCAGTGCTCTCAGATAGTCGTTATGAAAGAGCGGTACATGTTCTTCGAAGTTCTAAATAGCTGCTCGAGTGGATTGATCCATCGGTGATGATGTGTTCTAGAACATAGCCTCAGATCTGAGGCTATCGAGTGTGCACGCGTGCAGAGGCCTTCCCCAATGCTCATTCCGGTGTTTCTCAAAGTCATGGAAGGTAATATGTTGTTATGATACTCAGTATGCATATTGAGTATCATAAGGGTAACAACCATATGGTTGTTACCCTTTGGGGAATTTGCCCCTTGTTGGTTTGTGACCTCGCAAGTACATTGGGCTTCTGGAGGGCTGCTAGTCCTCTCCTCAGACTGTGGTGTGTCCACGTGGACTTGGGAAGAAGTAGTTCAGTACTGGAGTTGGGTCGTGGTTGGCCCTGATAAGTCATTGACCGGCTATTTGGCGGTAATTAATAATTATAAATGGCTTGTAATTATAACGTTATAACGTCAGCCCAAGAACATGCGAGCGCCGAGTGTATGGGCTATTGTGAGTCCGGCGCAGTCCCAAATATTTGTAATCTGCGATGATCCAGAAACAGTAAAACTGCTGTCGATACGCAGGCCATTCGGAAGCCCGTGCACCTGCACGGGCATCTGCATATGAGAGCATGACTGAGGACATTTTGCCCGTGGCCTTCTTAGCTTCCGTCCTGCAGACCCAACGCGTCCAAGAGGAGGTCCTGGCGGGCTGGGAGGTGCCCGTGTCTAGGGCCGTTGAGGAGGCGCGGTTGTCCTTCCTTGACGTTTGCCCGGATTTCGATTGGGAGCTTCTTGATGAGGCGCTCCTTGATACAGATGTCCAACGCAAGCTGGGTGAGCTTCTCTCTCGAAATTTCCAACGTTCGTCGGCAAACGCTCCTTGTGTTGCCCCCTCAGGAACGTCTCATTCACGTCCTGGACTCGGCGGCCCGCCCTCATGCCTCGGGGTGGCTCCAAGCACTCCCGGTGGAGCGCATGGGCCAGGTCATGGCCAACATCGAGTTCCGGTGTCGGCTTCGGTATCAGCTCCTGATTCCCATGTTCCCAGAGGGGGCTCCATGTCCCCGGTGTGGTCAGGAGATGGATCGGTTTGGGGACCACGCGATCCAATGTCGGGTCGGTCGCGGGGTGGCTGTCACCTATCGCCACAACGGGGTGCGGGATATGTTGTTTCAGATAGGGAAGGAGGTGGAGGCGGTTGTCACCCGGAAACCGCCACTTCCGGTTCGGGTTGTGGGCTGAGACGCGTTGGCCGGACTTGGTCTTTCTTGATTGGGATGGGGGGCGGAATCTCTATGTTGCTGTGGTGGGAACCTCTCCACTTGCCGCCTCTTATTTGGCTGATGGTGGGGACTTTGTGGCTGGTGGGGCTGCGGCGCGGGCTGCGGCTGGCAAGCTGGCCTCGTACCGGGAGGTTCTCCTTAGGCAGCCCCCCCTGTGTCGTTTTCCGCCCCTTTGCTTTCGAGACATTTGGGGGGTTGGATACGGCGGCGGATGAGTTCTTGAAGCGGCTCCAAGGCATGGTTAACCAGGCGCTCGTTGCGCATGAAGACCTTGTCTGGTTTTTTACGCATCGGCGAGTCAGCTTTGCGATTGCCCGGGCCGTTGGGCGGCAGTTGGCGGCGCGATTACCCTATGGGGGGGGGGGGTTGACGTTCGAGTTTAGGTTACGGGTTTCTGTTTCTGTGCTGGCTTCTGTGTTGCGGGGTGTGATTTCCTCTTAAATGAAACAGAAGTATCGGTTCCGTCCGTCCGTCACCAATTGGGGACGTGAAGTAAGCTTGCAAGCAAGCTTCCTGACGTGAAGTATAGGATTGTACTTGCATAATATTTTTAGAATGGGAAGGATGCCAGACACGGCAGTCATTTCCAGAACGATCGAATTGATGGTCCCAGAAATTTAGAGCATACTATGTGCACGTGCTGTACGTAGACGTTCTGGCGTAAAAAATTAATTAGTATATTTATTTCATTTAAGATTACAGTCCGAAGAAAACTCGTATTAAACTTCCTGTTGCTTGGTCCAGATTTGAAGTTCTTTCAATCACACGCTTTGTGCTGTGTACTCCCTTCATGATAAATGGTGTGGGTGTTGACAGACGTCTCAGCCCCCTTTACGTACCGCCCATGGCTGGCCAGCTAAACACCATATGGTGGTCGCAACCTCTTCCCGTTAGAATTGTGACCTGGCGGATCTAATGTTGCAACAACTGGAGTGCAGTGTGCACACAATACTTCATGAATGAAGTGTGCACACAATACTCCATGGTGATCACCGTGGTTGCGGTGTGTTAAATCAATTAAGTTATTAGCAATAATTGCTCCTTTTCTGCAAATTGGACATTTATAGTTCTTGAACACATGTGTTCAAGAACAGTGTACACTGTCTATATTGACAGTGTACACTGTCAGCAATATAGACAGCTGTCTATATTGTTGAATCTCTGAATCTTTGTGCGAACTGGTCCTTGGCGCACCATAGATCCTTGCCCCTGATCAGTCTTAACCCCTAAGATCAGGAATCCATTGTTGTGTTGCAACCTACACACAGAAAAGAAGAAGACGTCTTACACGTGCACGTGTAAGACACGTGTTCACAAAGGGGTGGGGGCCTATGCGGGAGAGAGAGCCACATGCGTAGCAGCATATGCGTAGGAGGAACAACTCCACTCAGAACTCTCCTCAGTTAAGTGAATTGTGCAAAACATGCTACTGTCTTGGGATGCACATCAGGGATGAGTAGGTATCGATGCAGATGGGTACGCGTACTGCATGTATGCAGGGAAGTACGGCCGCCGCCGGGACCCGGGTCAAGGTTTTGCCCTGTTGTTATGTCGCCAGCGTCCCTTTCGCGGTGCAGTGCACCCCAAATTGCACCAGATTGTATCACTATGACGGCATTGAATGTCGTCGTCAAGTATCCAAAGTCTCAGCTACACGAATTTTATCAACGGCATGCGGGGACGCCAACGTTTGATACTGACCCGATCCCGGGTGGTACCGAACCTCGGTTTCGCTGCGTTGTGACGTGCCCGGCGATTACTGTCAATAACAATGTTGTCTCAGAAGAAAGAACTTTTGTTGGAGAAGCGCGGGCAAAGAAACAGGCTGAGCATGCTGCTAGTGAATCAGCTCTGGCATATCTTCGCGGACTTGGGCTGGTGCCTGCCGAGCAGCCTCCGCCTGTTCATCCTGCGGTTCTCGTTCCAAATAATGGGCCAATGACAGTAGGTGAATTGGCTCATATTAGGAGCCGCATCATGACATTGGCAGTTCAACTCAATTCGTGAGCCCCTTACTTATGCCTTATGTCCATCCTTGGATGCAATGCGTGTGTGTAACAACTCCCCAAGGACCTCAATTAACAATTGCCAAGGACCTGAAATAAGGACATTTCACCGGGGACTGGCACGTTGTTTGGTGACACCCCCCTTGACATAGAGGTGGGACATTCTTAGGACTTCAGTCGGGCATGCATACAACCTACAGGTCAAAGTCACTAAGCCTGGAGTTTGGAGCTGACAACGTGTGAACTGCATTATTGAATTTTGCAATGTTAATTGGCTTATCTATGGATTCTGGTTCAAAAGGCCTCTACAGCGAAATTACAGGGCCTCTATAGTGGGATGGCTGGTTTATGAAGAGGTGGTGATAACTTTGTCCACCTTCAGGAATGGATATTCAGTTAGAAGCTAAAGAAGGGGAGTCGCTAGAGGCCTATAGAGAGAAAGGGTACTGGCTGAGGGCATTTTGATGGTGCATCTTTCCGTTGGTAATTGCTTGCTGGCACTTTGATCCTTGACTTTGGGCACAAACCCTCTCTTGGGCCGGGTCACCATGCATGTATGGTCAGCTTTGCATGTTAATAAAAATCTTGCCCGGAACATGGACGGTGGGCCGTTATGTCCAGACACGGGGCGGGGGAGAGGGGGAGAAAGGGGGTCTCTTTACACACACACGCACACACACACACACACACACACACACACACACACACACACACACACACACACACACATACATACATACACACAGATGCACGTATGCGCGCACGAGCGTGTCTCTCTCTCTCTCTCCTCTCTCTCTCTCTCTCTCTCTCTCTCTCTCTCTCTCTCTCTCTCTCTCTCTCTCTCTCTCTCTCTCTCTCTCTCTCCCCCCCCTCCTCCCTCCCTCCCCCCCCCCCTCTCTCTCTCTCGTATGTCTGTCTCTGTGTGTGTCCATGTGTGTTTTTGTGTGTATCTCCCGCTCTCTCTCCCCTCTCCCTCTCCCCCCATCTCTTTCTCTCTGTCCATGTGTGTGTGTGTGTGTGTGTGTGTGTCTGTGTGTGTGTGTGTGGGGGGGGGGGGGAGGGGGAGGGAGAGAGAGAGAGAGAGAGAGAGAGAGAGAGAGAGAGAGAGAGAGAGAGAGAGAGAGAGAGAGAGAGAGAGAGAGAGAGAGAGAGAGAGAGAGAAGGGAATGGGGTGCCCAACTGTGTGGGTGTGTATCTGTGTAGAAGGGGGTAAGCATCTGTGCAAGCATGTGCGTGCGCGCTCGTGCGTGCGCGCGCGCGCGCGCGGCGGGGGTGTGTGTGGTGTGTGTGTGTGTGTGGTGTGTGTGTGTGTGTGTGTGTGTGTGAGAGAGAGAGAGAGTGAGTGTGTGTGTGTGTGTGAGAGAGAGAGAGAGAGAGAGAGAGAGAGGGAGGGGCGCTTGTGTGCAATTGTACGCGCCTGCTGTGTGTGGGAATGAATAGTACCTGGGTTTGTGCATACATAGGGTTGTGTGTTTTCCTTGTCTCCTGCCCCCTCCACGCCCAGAATTCTTCTGGTTGCTGTTGCTTTCCCGTTGCGGGATGCAAAGGGGGGGGGGGGGGTTTCCGGGGCAAGAGCTGCAAACTTGGCAACTTTTTGGGTGTGAAGATCCACATGGCCTGAATGGCAAGGCCATCAGCCATTGTCAGATGTGGAGTAGCGGCTGGGGTATTTGCTAGCCAGATCTAAATTTCTGAGGAATGGCTGTGGTTACATGATGCTGCTCGTGGCCGAGGTTCTTCTGTTCGACCTGTTGGCTGTTGAGTGATGACATTGGAGAGGGGGGTGTTCACACGCGAGAGGCCGGTGATTGCAGGCTCGCCGTGCCGGCTGGAGTGCCAGCTGGAGAAATCGACGCGGGGGAACTTAGCGTTGAGGAGGTGGATGGCATGTCTGAGGGCGAAGTCCGGCGACGTCTTAAAGAGGCGATTTCTGAGATTGCCAGGTTGAAGCTGGCCCTGGAGAGGGAGCGCAATCTTCGCCGCATGGCCGCAGATGTTCTTGCCGGAAATGTCAGCGCGCAGGAGAATGCTTGAGCATCTGGAGATTCGGTGAGAGAATGCTGGCCCATCAGGAATGGTCCTCATACTTAGCATGACCCTGTAGGGAGGGTGGCATGAAGGAGGTTACAGATGTTCGAGGCGATAAGTCTTGTTTTACAGATGATTGACAGCCTGTATTCCACAAACGCGACGGATGAAGTTGCATGAAGTGCAGTTTTATTTGCGTCTCTAAAAGTCTTTTGACCATCTCATGTCGTTCAAGGAGAGGCTTTGCTGTGATTTCGAGTGATAACGTGGAAGGTTCCTTCACAAGTATCTGCCTCTGAATCTGGCATTCGATTTTGGAGGCCCATTTTAACTTGCTGTTGCTTAAAAGGGAAGATGGAAAACGGGAAGATGAAGCTCTGAGGTGCAATGTGCAGCAAAATTGCTTTTTTAATGCGAAGACTCGAAGCCCCATTTAAGTTTGCTGTGTTTCCAACTCGCAATTGCCTCTCTGTGGTGAGATTTAGAGGAGTGGTGAACATCTGCTTGATGATTACTGCTCTGGTGTGTGGTATAAGTTTTTAGGTCACGCGTCCCAGCCCTGCGGGACTGGAGTTTATCGGCTGGAATTATTTGTTCTCAGTCGTTTCGAAGTTCCACTTCTTGTAAACCCTCTTTCCAGCCCAGGCAGGACTTGGACAGTCCAGTAGGTAGAGCACTTGAGAGCTATCTAACTCTGGGCTCTCGGGTGTTGTGCAACCTTAGTTGGCTAGACATGGGTCATTCATTGTATTGCCGTCCTCTTAGCCCTAGTGGCTGGTCCTGGGTGTAATATTCTTCCCTTCCTTCCTAGGCTCCCCGTTAGCAAAAAGACTGTGGGATTTGATGAGGCGGGGTTCCTGTGTTTGTCAGTGTGGGCAATGAGTACTTGAGACGAGCCCTTTCCGTCCTGACAATGTTGGTGTTGTTGGTGTCGTCGTTGTCGTTGTCGTTGTCGTCTTAGTCTTAACTGCAAGATGTAATCCGAGTCTTCTCCTTGTTGTCTCGAAGCCACATGAGGAAGCGACAACTCCGGTTGGGGTATCCTTGCCTGGGAGTTTCAGAAGGTTCAACGACATAGCGTCAGTAGGAACCGAGATAATGCTGCCTGTGTCACACAACTAAGTGCCCTGCGCGAGCTAAAAGCCCACGTGTCATGGTGGTTCATGAACCGCTTGCTCCAGGGGTGCGGCACACTTAACGTGGAATACGCCACTGGCTTTTGCGTACCAGCATGTAGAACACGTGGTTTGTGGCTTGGGCCTACGTCACGTTTTGTGTAACATAGGAGGCACACAGGCTGTCTGGATTTTTATTCCTTTTTCCCCTCTGTGTGCGGCCTGGAATTGCTATCAAGATATCCTTCCATGTGTTTGTCAGAGTAGGCACACGACGAGGTTTGCATGTAACTGTGAGGTGTGTCTGCGTACCTGTTACTAACATTGTGCTTGCTTTGACCTGGCGCGTACGTTCATGCTCAATGTTAAGTCAGAAAAGAGGGTAGATGTGGATGTGCAGGGTCTATCCTTTTGTGCTGTATTTAAAGCCTGCTTTGTGACACAGAGTAGCTGTTTCATTGCCCTTTCAAAACATGATGGAAGGTGTAAGGTTCCGAGTGGGAACTTACCTCCCAGAGATGTAGGGAGGACCCTGCCATGCAACAAACGCCTTGCAGGGGAGCTCACCCCCAGCACACAACTGTGTTTCCACGATCTTCGGCAAATAATGACTCCACAGAAAGAGCGACATCTTTCGCCAATGGCATGGTGTGCCTCATGTTCGGTGCCCCGTCAACAACAGCGCTGCTAGCAGTGGTGGCCAGAGCGGATATGTATATAATTTTTTTACAAGGATGCAGCGCTTTTTGTCATTTGCTAGCGGCTGACCCGCATGTGCTGCAGTCTTATCCAGCAGGTGACCTGCGCAGGCCCTGCTGACAAGACCCCCCGTGGCGTCTTGAGTTTGGGTTGCCTGTGCGGGGCGCCCACTGGTGGGTACCCATTTGCGTGAGGGAAGGGGCTTGCCATGCCCGCCAAAAGGTCCACGGATCCCGGGTGGGTACCCGTTTGCGTGAGGGACGGGCCCTGCCTGTTTCAACAATCTATGATACCCTCAATTCCAATTAAAGAAAACAACTTTCACTTTTCCCTTTGAAAACAACAGCTCGAGGGAACCAGCATGAAATCTCTAGAAGTGCGTTTTTCTTAGAGATCAGCAACAGCGGTCGCTGTTTGTGCTGCTCCCCCTATAGGTATGCCGACAGCTACTTCATACTGCAAGCATGCCGGAATTATGGTGTACGGTTAGGATAGGCTTCCTCTTTACATTAAATTATCCAGATATTTGGCAGAATACAACGCACAGAAATACAAGTTTAAGCAGTTGAGAGCTAATCAGCCAAAGCCAAAGCAAGTGAAACAAATATTTAAAGAAGCCAAAGCACGTGAAACAAACTAGGTTCAAAAGCGTCGTGGGACTGTGAACTCAGTATAAATGATGAAATCGTTGCATTATCTTTCTAGACCCAACTGTGCGTGCACGAGTTCAATGTGTTGTGCACACGTGAGCCCACAAGCGGCTTGGCAGATCTGCCAACCACTTGTGGCTTACAGCGCCTTGAGTTGTGCAATAGCAAGCTCCATGTGAAGATGTGCACCTTAAGTTGTGCAATAGCAAGCTCCATTCTTGGGAGAGCAAAGCCAACGACAGCGGAATTTAACCCACATGACTCGTTAGGCCCTGGTCACAATGGCCGGTCGATTTCGTTCACGATGTTGCATCAGGCTCGATGATGATGTAGCCGTAGGCCAAGTTCGGTCTGGTGTCTCACGTTGCATGCCGAGGGATGTGATTTCCAAATGTTACCTAACAGTCCCCAAAGCCCCCAGCTGAAAGGGGTAGGGGGGCTATCTCCGCCTGCAGTGAGCCGAAGCCAGGCCCCCCTGCCACCACAATGCGCTGAAGGGAGGGATGGAGAGTGTCATCGAAGACAGCTATGCCCTCTGCAACCGCACGGGTAGGAGAACAACGCAATACATGCACCATCCTGCACAAGCCCATGCAAGCACGGAGCAACAAGAGCTCCACCTGCGGGTCGTCTAGCAGAGCCAGCCGCTCCATGGTTCTGGCAACCTCGATTGCCTTATCCCCAACAAACGCCGAAACAAACACCCTGGACGCAGACAGAGGCCCGCCCAAAAGACGAACCCCCAAATCACGGTTTTGACAAAGTTCCTCGGGGAAACCATCCTCCCGACGAGGATCAAATGACGGCCACCAGAGGAGGGATTTCCGGAGATTGAGGACGATACCCCACTGGGGCCCCTCTGAAATGACCCGCTCCAAATACCCCCGCATGACACAGGTATCCCCAATGACACTACCGTCATCCAGGTACCAGCGTTGCAAGACCCCCTCAAAACGCTCCGAAAGCAATAAAATAAAAGGGTGAATTGCTAGAGCAAACAGATGTGGGGCCAGAGGGTCGCCTTGGTGGACGCCTGTCGTTGCGGACACCTCGAAATGCTCGACAAACAGATGAGCCTCCCCCACGTAACAAGACCACACGTAAGGCCACAACGCCGGGCACAATGCCCTTATTTGTGCAAGGAATGTGGCCCTGGAAATTAAGTTGAAAGCATTAACAAAATCAAGTTGCAACATGGACAGTGAGTGATCGTCCTGACAGGCCTCAACCACCCGGTTGAACGAGTGGACAAGGGCCTCCGCCCCACCACGGACCCCCACCCCAACTTGCAGAGGCCGCAAATAAGGTCCTACTGCCGGCAGAGCGGCACGGACCGCAATCTTAGACACCAAGCGCCTAAATATGCTCCCTACCGCGATAGGGCGAAGCCCTCCTTGAGGCTTGAGGAGGGGGGCGATCGCACCTCCGATCTAGAAGGGCCGGATACCAACCGGCATAGCTCCTCTAAAAACCGCGTTGAGGAGGGAAGTGAGGCCGTCAAGCACCAGAGACCCCGCGCCATGAGCGGGGGCCCTAAGACATCTAGAAGGTGACGCACCCGAAGCCCATCCCGCGCGGCCTACGCCCATCCCGCGCGCCTTACGAACTTTTACGGTGGGCACGGCATACGGGCACGCCCGTATGCCGTGCCCACCTTAAAAGTTCTGAAGGCCCCCACAACATCCCCTCTGGAACAAAACAAGGGGGGAGAAGTAATGCCCTCCCCATCAAGGACCTCCGAAGGATCCCTAGGCGGAAACAATGTCTGGACTTCAGCCGCAGTGGTAGCCGTGAAGGGAGCAACAGCACTAGGCTGAAGATGGCGGACAGCCGCCCCAAAATGCCCCTCACTAACTAACCTCTTGACTTTATCCCGAACCGGGTCATCACCAGTGAGAGGACCAGACCTGAGAAGGGATGGAGGAGCCATGAGCAATTCGTGGATGACGTCATCGTAATGGCCCGACGACCAGAGCTCAGCTCTCCGCCGAATGAGATTATGGGACGCGGTAGCCCGCCCTCGACCGGAGGGCTGGCCAACGCAATCCCGACCCTCAAGGTGGAGGCCATGGGTCCCTAACATACAAGTCGGTAACAACAGCAAACGGACCCATGCCTCTAATGAATTAGTGGACACAACGTCCGTAAGGGCCAATCGTAGTAACTCAGCCCACTCTAGACGAACACTCCTGGGGATGTTCCGAAAGGTCGGCTGACCCTTCGAGAATACGTATTAGTATTAGGTATACCAATAAAGAGTATTAGTATACGTATTAGGTATACCCAATAAAGAGTACCAATGGTGCACAACCCGAAGCAGGAGGAAGGCTAGGAAGAGGCCCTCCCAGATTGCCGCCGTCGGCGGAAACGCCCCCAGGACCAGGGGTCCCCCTTTCCAGGGACGCATTCCTGCACCCAGCAGGACGAACCCCTCGGACAGGAGCACAAAGGTTGAGAGAACCTTGTAGAGGCAGGCCATCCTCAGGAAACCCCGGAAAGAGGTGACGGAACTGCCCGGCACCATCACCGCGAGGGTCCCCGCAAAAGGAGTGACAAGCCCCAGCCACCGAGCGACATTGACGCCGGCCAAAAGCATGGGAACGCAAACAATGCCCACAGATCCAACGGCGGGCTTGAGAGAACAAAAGAACGAGCTGATCACGGATAGGGCCAGAGGCCAAATGCCTCTCCCACAGGGCCCGATGTCCGACGTCCAAAAAATGCTTGTTGTGCAGGTGCTGGACCACACCGTCCGCACACTTAAAACAAGCGGCCTGACAAGAATCAGATCCCACCAGAGGGCAACGGTAGCCCTCAATGCTGTGATCAACGAACGAAATGTGCAATAACAACGGTCGCCTCTGGTCATTGTTTTCAAAATCTGTGCGTTTTAGGTCGTGCGCCGCCGGCCGGGAATGGTACTTCAAGGAAAAGGTTTCTCTTGGGGTACTTTAAAGTGTATTGCAGTAGTCTCAGGCCCCTGGGTTCCTAAAAACAACATCTCAACATCTTATAGGCTGCGGGTGGGAAGAAAGACGAGAAATTTCAATTTCTTTTCTACCAATTAGTTCAATAAGACAAAATTAGGACATTGCCCGAAAAATGAAGTGGTGTGAAAACACGCCTGAACTGTAAGTGTGGCAAGAGGGAGATCCCTCCCTCTAGAGCGAAACAGCGAGGGCCAAAGAGGGAAGGGTGAGGTGCCCCGGGGGGGGGGGAGGAAGGGGGGAGAAATAGTGGGAGAAATCTCCTCTAGAGGGCGAGAGAGAGTGGGGGAAGAAGTGAAGAAAATGAAACGGGGAATTCCCTTGTTTTGAACAAAGGGGGGGGGGGGGGAAGGGGAAAACAAGGTGGGGGGGGGGGGAGGGGAGGGAGGGGGAGAGAGAGAGAGAGAGAGAGAGAGAGAGAGAGAGAGAGAGAGAGGAGAGAGAGAGAGAGAGAGAGAGAGAGAGAGAGAGAGAGAGAGAGAGAGAGAGAGAGAGAGAGAGAGAGAGAGAGAGAGAGAGAGAGGGGGGGGGGGGAGACAAAAAGAGAGAGAGAGAGAGAGAGAGAGAGAGAGAGAGAGAGAGAGAGAGAGAGAGAGAGAGAGAGAGAGAGAGAGAGAGAGAGAGAGAGAGAGAGAGAGAGAGAGAGAGAGAGAGAAAGGGGGGGGGGGGAGCGGGAGGGGTGAGGGGAGATTTTAGAGGGGGAAGATAGAGTGAACGAAAAAGAGACGGAGAGAAAGATCTTTCTCTAGCTAGGGAGGAAGCGGAGCGGAAAGTGAGGGTGCGGAAAGAGATGGAGAAGGGGGAAAAGACGGGAGCGAGCGAGAAAGGGAGGGAAGGAAGAGGTGGAGAGAGAAGGCGAGGGAAAAGGGGAGAGAGAGACAAAGATCGAAAAGAGAGGAAGAGAAGAGGAATGGGGGAGGGAGGGGAGGGAGGGGGGAGAGACAGCCGGGGGGGGGAGAGAGGAGAGAGAGAGAGGAGAGAGAGAGAAGAGAGAGAGAGAGAGAGAGAGAGAGAGGAGAGAAGAGAGAGAGAGAGAGAGAGAGAGAGAGAGAGAGAGAGATGGAGGGACAGAAGAGGGGTGTGTGTGTGTATCGTGTGTGTGTGTGTGTGTGTGTGTGTGTGTGAGAGAGAGAGAGAGAGAGAGAGAGAGAGGAGAGAGAGAGAGAGAGAAGAGAGAGAGAGAGAGAGAGAGGAGAGAGAGAGAGAGAGAGAGAGAGAGAGAAAGAGAGAGAGAGAGGGGGGGGGGGAGGGAGAGAAGTGGGGGAGAAAAGGGGGAGATAGGGAGGGAAAGAGGGAGGGAGGGTGGGGAGAGAGATAGAGAGAGGGGGGGGGAGAGAGGGGGGGGGGATAGGGGAGAGCGAGAGTGAGAGTGGGGGAGAATGGGAAGGAAGGGGACGGGGGAAGGGGAGGGGCGTAGCGAGCGAGCAAGCCAGGGAGAGAGAGAGAGAGAGAGAGAGAGAGAGAGAGAGGAGAGAGAGAGAGAGAGAGAGAGAGAGAGAGAGAGGAGAGAGAGAGAGAGAGAGAGAGAGAGAGAGAGAGAGAGAGAGAGAGAGAGAGAGAGAGAGAGAGAGAGAGAGAGAGCGATAGAGAGAGAGGGGGGGGAGAGGGGGGGGGAGATACCTATAGGGATGGAGAGGAAGGGGAAAGACAAAAAGGACGCAGGGGGTGAAAGAGAGAAAAGGAGAGAGAGAAAGAGAAGGGGAGGGAGACAAAGACGGGGAGAGTGAGGGAGGGGGTGGAGAGAGGGGGAAGAGAGGGAGAGATGAGAAGAGGAGGGGAAGGAGAGGGGAGATCTCTAAAGGCAGAGAAGAGAGCGAGAGAAGAGAGGGAAGAGGGGAGTGAGAGGGAGAGAAGGGAGAGAATGCCTACAGACAGAGAGAGGGAGACCCGGAGTGGTACTGCTTCAAATCGTCACTAAATACAATGTGCCAGCTTCCAGGCCCTTCTATTGCCCCTTATCTAGCTTCAAAGCCCACAGATGACTTCATAATTTATATAAGGCTCACAATAGGAAAACCCGTTCAGCATTTACATGCCCACACAAGTTAATACGCGACCATTTATGTCTTGATAATTATCAAGACAATTAATTATAAATGATCTCTCTCTCTCTCTCTCTCTCTCTCTCTCTCTCTCCTCTCTCTCCTCTCTCTCTCTCTCTCTCTCTCTCTCTCTCTCCTCTCTCTCTCTCTC
>KV908557.1:81621-96621 GCA_002005505.1 Botryococcus braunii
TTGTCAGGGGCCTCAGGTCAGCCGGCTGGGGTTGAGAAAATCAACTGCTAAACATCGCCTTTGCCCCATATAGGCAGATGCCTTGCAATAGGGGAAGGTAGGAACACTACAGACTTGAGAGCACATGCTGAAACGTAACCACAAATGCTTCCTTGCTCCCATTCAGGAGAACCTGTCCCATCATTGCTGTCAAACGTGCAAGCGTTATTAGAAAAATGCCCCTGATCTCAACCTCCACGGCTCCCTTGCCCCTCAATCTCCCTTTCCATTAAAGTTTTTCTTTCCGCCACCTAAACCCCTTCACTCCATCCCAAATGACAAGCCAGGCCCCCTCGGAGGGCTTTCCTCAAGGACCCGCCACTTGGCCGCGCTCTGCTGCAGAAATCCCCGCCAGGTGGCACAACACGCACCAACCCTAAGCCGGAGATGCTTTTGCAAACAAAGTCAAGGGCTTAAGCAATCCTCGACAAGTTGAACATGAAAGTTGCATCGCAATAAGCAGCATCAGAAGCAAAGGGCAAAGCCATGACATGCAAAAAAGACACAAGGCTGACCCTGGTCATTGCGCCCAGCAAGCAAGGCGGCCTCATTGACCAGGTTCGCCAAGTCAGCCCCTGTGAAGCCTGTTGTCATTGCTGCAATGTCCTCAATGCTGACTCCCTCAGACAGCGGCAGGTTACGTCTTTCTATGTGTACCCGCAAGATTTCTTGTCGTCCCTGCGTACCGCATTCGCAAAGGAGTGCGTCGAGACAGTTCAGCAAAATGACACACAAGGTCAAAACAACTGCTTGTCATTAGTTTCTTGCAGTTCTCTCAGTCGTTGTCTTCCGTGACCAACGTCTTGTTGCTTTCTCCACCCAAAAACTGCATTTTTCATCCCATGATCAACGACGAACACACAACTCACCAGATATTCGCGTCACACAACATCTGTTCAAGACAACAGTCCAGCTTCTGAAGGAAATAAACACGAGAGGCAGACGGCTCTGCTCGTCACATTACTCGGGGTGCCGACTGGGGCTTCCGGCCATGCAGCACTTATCAACCACATACTCTGCAGTACCTGTTGCATCCATCGGAAATACAGCCCACAGCTCCAGACATCTTGGCCCAACCCCCGTACTTACGATGAAGGGAATCTCACCCTCTGGTCTCCCAGGTCTAACGTAGGACTCATATGACTAATTGTCCATAGGTCTAACATAGGATGCATGAGAACAGACCTGGCGATCTGGGCGCTCTACAGCGACACGGCGATCAAAGCGGCCAGGCCGGAGCAGAGCACTGTCAAGCACATCGGGCCGATTGGTGGCAGCAATGCAGATAACAGGCCCCGCCTCCTTATCAGACTCGAAGCCATCGAGTTCAGTCAAGAGCTGATTCAAAGTCTGCTCCCGCTCATCATTCCCCACGCTCCGGAGCCGACTATCACGGCCCTTGGCTACCGCATCGATCTCATCTGCCCCATACAATGCGCAGCTAATCTCATCAGTGACATTCTACCTTCACATAAGGAAATGAAGATGCTCAAACTAACGCCAGCCTTTCCAAGCTTCAAAACCCTCCATATATAGTTTCCTCAGCCCTTAGATGTGTGTATAACCCCCCTTTTCCCACCCGCCCCCCCCCCCCCCCCCCACAACCCGTATATCAACCCAAACGTCAAACTCACTTTCTCCTAGCATCCTCTCTCCAACGGTTGCCCTTAATCATCCTCATTCACGACGGACACAAAAAGTAAAGCACCCAAAAACCTATGTCAATGATGCCTACACATAAGCTACTTTCAGAATGGATTCAGGACAGATGCACGCGAGCGCACTGGCTCAGACTCCACAACCTCCCCCGGCCCCCAACAAACACACACACACACACACACACACACACACACACACACACACACACACACACACACACACACACACACACACACATGCAGGCACACACACACACACACACACGTGCACGCACACACACAGCCAGAGAGACAGGGGGGGGGGAGGGAGGGGGACAGAGAGAGAGGGGGGGGGGAGGGAGGGAGGCATGAACACGCACATCCACATAAGCGTGCCACGCACAGAAACATGCACACAGACTGAAGAAATATGGTTATCGATGCCCTTGAAAGGACGCTGGCAGTCAACGACAGAAGGGCCCGCACCAATAAAAACAATCGAAGGAGCCTCCTTACGTGCCGATGCAAACAGCTCCCTAACCCGCATGGCTCCCATTCCCACATACAGTTCGACAAACTCTGACGCAGAGATGGAGAAAAACGGAACATTGGCCTCCCCGGCGACAGCTTTGGCAAGCAAAGTCTTTCCAGTCCCTGGGGGACCCACCAGAAGGACGCCACTGGGTGCCCGGGCCCCCAGCTTAGTGAACTTGTCTGGGTTTCGCAAGAGTTCCTGCATCCCAAAAAGTGCATCCCTGAACTCAGTTGATCGACTGGTCACTGAGTAAAGGACACATTCCCATGCAAACCATAACATGTGAATCGCATTGCTTTGGTTCATCAAAAGCCCAGCCTCACACCTCCAAATGACACCCATGAATTTCTTGAATCATGTCATGCTTCAACATGCCTTCCTCTAGCATGCACCTTGTCATCACTTCTTAACCCTTTCCCATTCCTCATCACTTCTTAACCCTTTCCCATTCCTCCACACCTGGTCCCCTCCCTCCTCCTCCCCCATTCCCTTCCCTCCACTCCAACCTTCCTGGCCTAGTCTCCCCATCGTCCCTCATCTCCACTGCCTCTCGCATCTGGCCATCCCCAGTGTCCTGAATATGCCCTAGAGCTATAACACCCCGGCCTCTTTAGCCCTTCTCTGACTATCTACATTCCGCATTTACAACAGGCATGACGTGAGAACACAAAGCCAGCAGCATTACCACAATCTCAGCCAGCTCCTCTTTGGCTTCATCCACGCCTGCCACATCGCTAAAGGTGATCGTCTGCTGGGGCTGGGTGCCCAGGTGGCGCCGTCCCGCCCCCCTTTGCGGCAATTTCAAGGGCAGGCGGTTCAGTGCGCTGAGTAACAGCCCAATATACAGCCCGTACACCTGCAGCCAAGCTTTCACAACTAAGCAGCTGATCAAGCTGAGAAGAAAGACCAGAAACTCCCAGAGGACCCTCCCAATATGAAATCGTACTGTTTACGATAGTCTACATCCAGAAGTCTGGTTCAGTCGGCAAGCCCAACTGTATTGACTTTCATGGAGGTACCGAAGTGTGCAGTCATGGAGCTGTGGTGCCGAATCCACACCCCCCCCCCCCAAACCGCCATGGGGGAAAAACCATTCAGGTTTGTGTGCAACACAAACTTCGGAGCAGCATAAACACAATTGCTAAATCCTAACGTTGCTTGATAAAACCAATTGACAGGGCTCCAGTTTCCCTCGCCATCATTGGCCACAGACGAGAGGTAAAGGACAGGTACGGGGAGGGAGAGAGGGAGGGACGGGGGTTGAACAAGGGGGAGTGGGGTTGCGAACAGCCTATGGTCCCACCCCCAAAGCCTTTCCCCAATGTCTCTGGGTTTGGAGCAAACCCTACCCTGACTATTTCCCAACATACTAGGTGTTCTTTAACAAACGCCCAGTGGGGAGGGACGGGTCGACCAACACCACACATACCCCTGTAAATAATCACTCCTACAGTCAACAAACAACGTATCAACAAGACATCAGCGTCATCGCAAGCAAGCGCCTGCCTATTAAGTGTAATCCCCCTGTTTGGACAAGCAGACCCTGAAGCTGGAGAACATACCACAATACTAAAAAATGCGCCATGCCGCTTGTCCATGGCACTGAATTGGACACTATTTGTTAGCATTTGCTCATAAGGTGTGGGGTAATCGGCTGGCTTCAGGGTTGAAAACCGTGCGCTCTGGCCAGAACTTTCAGGCACCCGCTGCAACAGGTCAGAACCCTTCTTCACTGTGAAGGTGAAGCGTCTGTCATCAATAGCCACTGCATCCAAGCCCCCCCAAGACAGCTCTCTCATTCAACTGCACTTGTCAGTCAGTTCGCTATCCTTTCCTTATACTTATTGGCCTCTGGGCCTGACACACCCCGCATTCGATACCCTGGAGCCTTACACAGCTTGCAGCATTCACAGCCTAAGTGACAGACTTCCTCACCCTTCCTTCTCACCTCCTGCAAGATGTCAGTAAACGACGTCAGAGCACATTTCCCTGGAGGGACAAATTTAAAACTAACCACTGCGTGGTGCCACCAATAAAACCAAGAACACCACGAACACGAACAGTCCTGGACCGTTCCTGGATGACTGGGGAATGGTCACAGCAGTGCAGGCACCATTGCCAAAGGAAAGGTTACACAGAACAGCAGTCACCTGCAGAAACTTCATTTGTTCGTATTCTCTGGATGAATTCGCTGAAGGGAACCTGCAGCGATACCGCAATTCATCAGAGACCCACAAGTGAAGGTCCTGCCCTCGTCAAGTCTTAGAACAGCTTCCCACGCCTGATAACTCAAGGACCTAGCCAGTCGAGAGGCGTGGCCTTGAAACATTCTCTTTTGCGGCAATACTATATTGCGCGTACCTCCCAAGTATGTGAGGGGTCTCCAACAGGGCTTCTGCCACCTATGGGCCATAGCCGCATCAGAAGGAATAACATCATTACGTTGAAAACTACACGTAATGACAGCTGAGCTTTAATACTTGAAGCTTTCTGTTTTATCCAACTCCATGGTCCCCAAGGACGATTTGGTTGCCCACGGCGAACATTCTTGTCGTCTTTGGCGTATACTATGACTCGTTGCCCACGACTTACTCGCCATCTTTGTCCTTCCCACTTTAAACTTCTGCTCAAAGCACGAGCTCCACGCCACGGACTTTGGCCTAATCTAAGTGGGGCGGATGCCCCCGTAGATAGAGAAACGCAATGTGCATGAACTCTTCCAGGCAGCCTAAGAACAGAAGGATGAGGGTACAGGTTCGCAGATACGTTTATCGGGATCGAGCTCGTTCTAAACTTCAGGTCCCAACAACAGACGGCAACATTTCGATTTCCAGATGAGGAAGAGATTCGTAAACAAAGCCCAGCTCCCGAGGTTGGGTGCCAACCCGGCAGCATGAGCAAAATTTGCGTCCCCCTATAACGATGCGGGAGGTATCAACAGCACCAACGAATTTTACCAGCACCTCCGCCGTCAAACTAGACTAAGCACGTATCATTTATTTAAGAACTCTACATTGACTATGCCATGAGCAATGCAATCTAACTTCCATTCGTCATGCTCGGATTGCAATCGGATGCGTGGGTGAATTTTGCTGTTCGGTGACCTGCTGTTCGATGAATCGGTGTTCAGGTGGGAAGTGTTCACGTGCCAGTAACTTTTCAGAGGCAGATCGTGGACGACACAGCTACCCTTCAGTCACGACCATGAAAAAAGTTCGTCCTCAAGGTTCACACTGTGCAGAGATGGTGAGGAAGCGATGGGATCTGTTTCATGTACGGGGAAGACCTCGAGGCTGGACTAGCGAAGTGAGTTGTCGTTCCATTAGTTATCAAGACTGCTGTTCTGATGCGTTAGACAGCGAGGACATGTCTTGTACAAGGGAAACGAAGATTACTGGCTAGTCTCGATGCCACTGTGCTGCCGAAGTCTGGACAATGGAGTCCTCGGCGCCACTACAACGTTGCGTGGCACCAACTCAGATCGAAGGCCCATCGTCAGGGTTGCCGGATATGGGGTTCAGATATGTTCCTGGTGTCTTCAAGCTATCAAGCTTTTCACAACGCAATGCTTGTCCTCCGATGCTTTGCTTTTATTTGATCTCGCTTTGTTTGAATTTGCAGCGATCTATTACTTGCAAAGTGTAGAAGGGTACAAGCCCATCTCCACAAGGTCACCTTGGTTTCGACAAAGGGCAACTGCGCACTACCTGGGCGTTTTACACATGTGCTTCGTCCTATTCAGGTTGACACCTCTGACATTCCCAACTGTTAATAGACTCTGTAAACTGAAAGTAGACAGAAGGTAATTGTGGTAACAGGTGCCCCATTATAGGCCTATTTTATGTGCAGGCATATATTTCATGATTCTATGCATGCGCGCGCGCGCGCGCACACACACACACACACACACACACACACACACACACACACACACACACACACATACACACACACACACAACAACACACACACAACACACACACACACACACACAGACACACACACACACACACACAAAGAGAGAGAGAGAAGAGAGAGAGAGAAAAGAGAGAGAGAAGAGAGAGAGAGAGAGAGAGAGAGAGAGAGAGAGAGGAGAGAGAGAGAGGAGAGGGAGGGAGGGAGGGGAGGGAGGGGGGAGGGAGGGAGGGAGAGACACACACACACACAGATAGACACACACACACACACACACACACACACACACACACACACACACACACAGAGAGAGAGAGAGAGAGAGAGAGAGAGAGAGGAGAGAGAGAGAGAGAGAGAGAGAGAGAGAGGAGAGAGAGAGAGAGAGAGAGGGGGGGGGGGGGGAAGGAGGGGGGGGGGAGAGAGAGAGAGAGAGAGAGAGAGAGAGAGAGAGAGAGAGAGAGAGAGAGAGAGAGAGAGAGAGAGAGAGAGAGAGAGAGAGAGAGAGAGAGAGAGAGAGAGAGAGAGAGAGCGCATAATGCATCAATGCACAGGAAGACTCAAACGCAGGTGTGTGCCCAAAGAACTAGCCTAGGTCAACATCATGAAAGTCTGAAAAACTGGTCCTTGTAGGTGGACACGATTCCCCTTCAAACCATGCCCTAGCAAGTGAAAGACACCATTCTCCCTGGTGCCCATGACCTGCAGCCCATGTACCATGATAAAAACTGCAAGATCATAGTGAAATTCATCTGCACTTCCCTGTGCATTTTATTTTGAAGCTGCTTCACATAATATACCTTCGTTCTGTCCTTGGGAGACTGGAAGTGGAGGTCGGGTTGGAACGGACATCCCTCAGATTGCAGAAGTATTGTGTGCTGCAGTGAGGATTCACAACTCAGAAGGCCATCAAGTGTCAGGCGAAGGACAAGTGGAAGTATGCATATCCTACACTATCCAGCCTAGCCATTTCGCTTGTGCAGCGTGCCATGATACATATTAAGTGGACGATGGGGATGTTCCAGAAAGCTCTGAGACTGAAGACGTAAGATGGCAACAGCATGGTGAACCATGCACCAAATGATAGTGTCATCTAGTAATAACACCTTCTCAAAACATGCTTCTCGGCCGGATTGGCAGACACATCATGCATATGCATAGATCAAAGTGAACAACAGTGAAGAAAGACACCGGGGGCAAGTTGCGTCGTCTGAGCGAGCCTGTTTGAAACAGTCCATCATCATGTCGGGACCGCAAAGGGCACTAAATGCACAGGCGTATGCGAAGATAAGAAAAGTCTTGCATAAGAAAAGTATGTTGAAGCATGTAATTGATGCATACAACACAATTACTTTGAAGGTATACACTTCACGTTCTAATTATTTTGACTCAAGCGAGCCTATTGAAACAGTCCATCGTCATGTTGGGGATCCCAGTGGCACAGCGTAGAGACGTATGGGTAGATAAAGACAAGCATGTTGAAGCATGTAGATGATACATTGACCAAAAGAGGATATGCTTAACTTTTTATTTTAAGTACCATGAAGGGATTCAGTCACAATCTAATTTAAATGAGTCAAACGGACAATTTTTCTCCGGGTTTGGTTTCACTCCTTTTGCTCCCCCAGCGCATATGAGACCACATAGCACGCCTGACATTGCCATTCATTTCCAAACTTCCTCTGCTTGCCACTCTGGTGCTGTATGTCTAGACTTTAGGGGGATTAGAAATACAATGTACATCCTCAGTCATTTGGGCTGATAGGGTATTGCTGCTCCACCATCCATACTGACATCAAAAATCCAGACAATTAGACAAGTAGCGAAGCAGATCTCATGGAGTGCACTAGGCTCGTTTGCAGGCTTTTGATGCTGCCCTGTCTCCTCAATTGAATATCAAGCCCCACAAACACCACCCAATAAAATTTGGCCATTCCTCCTGCGCAACCAATCAACCTGAAGTGCCAAAAGCCTTCATAAACTTGACGAGGAGGAGACGCTCTCTTCCTCTCCTGCACTTCCATTGTACAAAATTGACCAAGTCAACGGTCGACGTGTTTGCGAAGCACCTCCGCCTGCATAACTTGCTCATTCTTGGCCCCTGTGCAATTCCTTGACGCCCTTGACCAGGTGCCGACGCTGCGGCGGGCGTCTATACCACCTTCTCACCGTGGCGCATCAAATAATCAGGGTCCCGCTTAAATTTCTCATCAAATCGAGTAAACCAGCGCTCGAGAACATTGGTGGGAAGCAGCAAGCGGTCCCCCAGAGAACCCTCATTGAAGCTCTCCATGTAGCGGTACAGATCCATTGCAACCCTCTTGGCAAACTCCTGCCGCCCTGCCAGCTTGCTTCCTTCCTTCTGCCGAGCTTCCGCTGTACTCCCCCACAAGCTCAGGGGTGAGTGGCAGTCAAGAATAAGGTGCCAGCAATCCTTGCAGCGAGCCCAGACAAAGTAGCAAGCAAGCTCTGCCCCCCTATGTAGCGTCACATCCTCAGCCAGTTCCCCTCGTCGGTCATTCTATGCATGCATGCTATGACATCAACTTCAAGTTTTGCACCACTCCTTTACGTCATCTCCAACCTGTGATGCATCACAGAGTCCCTCTATTTGCCCTCAAGCAGTCAGCATGTGCCTGTTGTGACATCAACCCCATGTCCACCCCTTCACAGAACCTTCTGTACTTTCCATTGCTGTGACAAGTCTCCCAGCCCATGTCATTGCTCAACTCCCAGTAAACAGTTCATGCCTTTTTACGATCAACATGCTGAGTAAATGGCTCAGGCAGTGGTGCTATGACAATACCTGGACCTTCCGCACTGCTGCGCGAAGACAAAAACTTGGATACTTGATAACAAACAGTGGATCAGAGCCCCATTTTACTTTGATAAATGCGTTTTACTTAGAAAGCCCTGGTCTCTTTCTAGAAACTAGAGCCAGCCCTTTGGCATTTCCAAAGAAAGAGAGGAGTTAGCAAGCACTTTCAAATCTTGGTTCGCTTCTCTGGAAGACCCTTGGGTGTTCAGTATCACCCACGAGGGCTGCACCACAATATCTTGAACATGGACTTTTATCCTCATCAAGAAGTGTTGGCAATGGGTGGGCTGTCCATGTAATGTTAACACACGAAGCTAATCAGACATCTTTGGCCCATCAACAAAAAAAGAGGGGGGGGGGAGGGGGGGAAAGAAACAAATCAAAACCACACACACACACACACACACACACACACACACACACACACACACACACACACACACACACACACACACACACACACACACACACACACACATCAACACCTGGTTGGTAACAATCAAACCCCTCATCCAGATCAATAATAAAGAAGTCACGCAGAGGATTAAATTATCCGTGCAACCCAGCCCAAAAACGAGGTAGCAAACCTTCAGGCTCAAGAGAAACTCCAAGTTGCACGGTGGGCGCAGAACTGGGAGTTGGTTCGGGCCATTGCAATGGCATCACTTCTGAGGGGTGAGAGGAACTCACATACCCTCGATACTGCCATTCAGCACCACCCACAGAAACATATAATGCCATTGCTAAACCTGCTTCGAGTAGCCCTGGCTGCAGTAGAAACAATGAAATCTCCTCGAGTTGTCTGTAAGCAGGTGACACCGTTGCCAGAACATCCAGGACCTGTAGCACTTCATTGCATTAAGTTTCACCAGTCATCAGAAACAGTCATATGATTGCAGACCAGTCACCACCGCAGTTGATGGTTGCCCAACTTTGTTTGCAGCAGGCACGCAGCTGCTAGACGGTACACATGAATAGCTAGAGCGCATCCAGGAAACCTAAACAAAGCAAAGAATATAATACTATACTTCGTCATCAAACAACTGGTGAGGCTCGAGCCTTAAGGAAGCCCCAGCCTAGGAGCGAAGCAGTAAACAAGAACAACACAGAGGCAAATTCACAATGAATTTATGTTTTGCATCTTATCAGAATCATATGCTGCCTGCTTTTCAACTAGAACCCCAAACGCTTGTCACAAGTCCACTTTACTGTAGTACAGGGACTTCAAACATCAGTGAAAGAACCGCACCCAGAATCAGTGCAAGGGGAAATTTTAGAAGGTACGGTTTATGGGAACGACTATTGACTCGTGATTCTCACCCAGTGCGTTGGATCAACTTGCTGGAAGTTGGCTTGTGTAATGGGATATGAAGATCCTACAAAAAATACAGCAAAGACGGGCGCAGACATTATTCAAAATAAATTGATTGCAGCATACTATAAAGACAGGGTGTTCTTTACAGTTATATGTGACGCTGGCGCGACATCCCGTGGAGGGGAAGAGGATTCGGTCGAAGTCGACGGTTACCCCACTGGCCGATCGCCCCACCTTTCCACCGGAACCACTGTCTACTAGACAGTGTCTAGTCCGCATTGCGAACTTCGCAGAGGGAAGTGGCGATCCAACCCAAGATCGAGCTCGCGATAAGGCTACACGTGATGCTGATGAAATGTACCGGATTTTCTGTATCGTATTCATAGTTTCCTTTACTAAGACATTTTTTCTTGAGACGTATCCGCCTCGAAACCAGCTAGATGTCAAGTTCATTCATTTCGCTCTGTTGGAACCACGATTGTCGTATCTGGTGACTGGGACCCAGGGTATTGCCACATGTTCCAAGGTTACTGGTTACTGCACGGCCATCCGACTCCAAACCTCGGAATTCTTTGAAGGGAACAATGTTGATAAGTAGACCTCTACGTATTACAGGCGGATTTTGTGGTGGATGGAGGTATTGCGCACTTGTTCCGGCTCGCGCTGTTCGGCAGATGGGATTGCTGCGCGTTCAAGCGTCTGCTCAGATGTATGAACGGCACTTCCTCTGACTGAGTACCGATCTTTTTTGTTGTGAAGGTCTCCTTCCTGATTTGCAACGTAGAACCAGCTGCTGCAAATGCCAAAGGGATACAGATGAATTCAAACTAAATTGCACTAGGATAATCAAGCTTGAATTTGGCTATGAATGGTTGTAACACACAACAAATACGTTCTGGGCATTTCCGTCAATACTGGTCACTATTCGACACTCTTCTGGTGAAGCACATGTAAAGTTGGTGCCCTTCACTGCGAGAATTGCCTCTTCATGTTTGTTGAAAAGGCTTTGGTCATCATCTCGAGCATGTGCGTGGTATTTGAGAAATTGTTGACCCCTGTACCGGATGTGCTCAATGTTTATGTAAAGGGGCTCCTTTGTTACCGCTTGTTGTTGCAGAGACGAAGCACTGCAGGAGGCCCCTGACAAGGGCAAAAGTACGACGGATTCTGGTGATGGTCCTGCTGCTGCTCGACCAGCAAAATCCAAGGGAACAAAAAAGGCAGACGCGAAGAAAGCACCGAGCGTTTCTTCTCAGGAGGACATCCGCGAGCTGCGCATCTCTAAGGTACATCAAAGATCGTCCATCGAAAACATTTCAGGCCCCCCCCCCCCCCTTTGAAGGAATCATTACCACAAGCCCGCACACACGCTGAGCAGATGAAGGCAAGAGGAGGCAGCCTCTATGGATAGGACTCCCCTTTGACTTCCTTCTTCCATCAGGTGGAACGCCAGGTGCAGGAGGTTGAGTGTGGGCCTTCCGGCATTGAAAGTGCACAAGAGGCAGAAAGGAATATCGATGGGTTACAGGCATGGATCGATTTGTTCAACTTTATCGTCCAGAAATTTTGAATTTGTCAAAGGGCTGGATAAGCTAGAGCAAAGGATGGGGCTGGGGCTGGGCTTCCAGGTACAGCAGCTTCGGGGAGCCGGAAAGGAGCCGTATGCATACAGCTATCCGCGCACACATACTGCAGCAGAGTTGCAGCAGCTTTATGCTGACTTAGCGCCTGGGGAGCAAGCTGATCTTCCCCCAGTGAGTCCTACTTGGTTATATGCCTCTTTGAGCACCCATTCCCCTTCTCCCCCTTTCCTCACCTCCTTTTCCTGTATCTAAAAGTACCTCATTTCTCTTCTTTTCCAGCCTTTTGTTCTGGAGTTGGGTTTCCCCCGTACTCAGCTCTCAGAGCCCCAACCCCTCGTTTCCCCTCTGTTTTGCACATGGTTTCTTCCTTGCTTCCACGCCTGTCCTGTTGTTCTTTGTCCTCTCTGGGCCATTACATGCTGCTTCTGCTTCTTATTGCCATTCATTGAGGGAACGGAGCCTAGCCCAGCAGTGCACAGTTGGAAAAGTGACTGTCAACGTTTAAGGGCATGACAACTTGCTCTGTGCGCTGCCCTGCAGCTTTTAGAGTAGGAGGCAGATGCCTTTCAGGGACAGGGCTGGGTACATTTTACTGAGGGGAAGGGTCCTAAGTAGATGTGCTCTTGCACCATTTGTGGGAGTTGCGGGACGAGAAAATAAAGAGGGGATGGGGAGCGGAAAGGGCGCAGAGGTACGGGTAGCGGGGCGGATAATGGCAAGGCGTGTGATGGGGAAGCTTGCCTTCCTGCGCCTGGAAGATGCCTCCGGAAGCATCCAACTGTACCTGGACAAGGCTGCCCTTGATTCCTTCCAAGAGGGTGCCTTCGAGTGTGTCCCCGACCCAGCAATACCCCCCCCCCCAGAAATAGGTTTAAAGCAGAAAGAGATAGTGCACAATCCAACAGTATCTCCCTCATAGTAAGTAAAGTGGCTGCCTGTCGTGGGTTTGGCGGTTAAAGGATAAATCAGATGGGACTTTCTGCACTCCTTTTGAGTTTGGGCCACCGTCACATGACAGCATTGTCCCTTACCAGATTCTGCTTTGCATCCAAGTCTGCGTCCCCTTCCTTGTGCCATTCCTGACCCCTCCACCAGTCTGGAGCTGGGTGCCCATACCCTTGTGTACATGCCTCCCTTTGCAATCAAGAGTGTGGATCGTCTGTCCTGCATGGTTCCTTTCGTTACCCTAAACGCGCAATATGTTTCGTACCCTGCCCCATACACATGCATACACAGACCCCACCCCCCACACACACTCTCACACACATACACACCCACGCGCGCGCGCGCGCGCACACACACACACACACACACACACAGAGAGAGGGGGGGGGCGAGAATGAGGGCGAGGGAAAGAGAGAAAGAATGAGAGAAGGGGGGATTACGGACAGGAAACTGATTGGGACAAGCAGTGGAAAAGGGGGTTGGAGAAGGAACTTGATTATACGGACAGTATGGCAGTGCAGCATGTCCCTGGACTAGCGGGACTCAGGGGGGTCCACGCTGAAGAAGTACATGCAGTCCCAATAGAAGCGAGCGAATATGGGAGTCTGTAGGGAAAATAGAGGGAGCTTGATGTTGCAAAGCCAGACGGGGGAAGGGGCTCTCGGGTGGAGAGGCACAACATTTCAAATTTGCTCTTCAGGTTTCAGGGACTATGTGACTGCCTCCATGACCGTCCCATGCCTGTCGTCCATTGATCCTGATTTTCCACCCACTTTCGCACGTTTTGTTCCCCCCCCCCAACACATCTCTCTCTCTCTCTCTCTCTCTCTCTCTCTCTCTCTCTCTCTCTCTCTCTCTCTCTCTCTCTCTCTCTCTCTCTCTCTCTCTCTCTCTCTCTCTCTCTCTCTCTCTCTCTCTCTCTCACACACACACACACACACCCCCTCTCTCTCCCCCCCCTCTCTCTTTTCGGATGCCTTTCCAGACTTAGGCTTCCTGTCCTTTCTTAACAGTATCCACAATGCTCGACATCTTTCCTGGTGCTGAGCTGAGAGTTCCTCTGCGCCACTTTGCTCCATCCCGAAGAGAGCCCTCGCCAGATTCGAAAACAGGGGTATGAGGCATGGGCCAGAGGTATGTTGGTATTCCTGGGCTTGATACGCCTTGCTTACAGGGGCCCCTTGCACATTCGTTTGTGGTCAGGAAATGGGGGCAGGGGGGTACTTTTGAAAAGCCTTGCGAAGGGCAAGGCAAGGGTATGAAGACACACACAGACACACACACACACACACACACACACACACACACAGACACACACACACACATACATTGCAGAGAAATGCAGGTATAAGCAAATGTCCCGGGGTGGGCAGGGAGATGAAGAGCCTAGTGGACCTAGGGGACATTGTGGGGTGTGCGGGAGGATTGAGGCGCACCGAGAAGGGGGAGCTCAGCGTTCAAGGTAGCAGCCTGCAGCTCCTGTCCAAGGCACTGCGGCCCCTTCCCGACAAGTGGCACGGCCTCACGGACATCGAGAAGCGGTACCGCCAGCGGTACAATCCCCTCGTACCCCACCCTCTTCTTTGCTCCATGCTCGTCATTCGCATCACCTCAAGGCGCTGCACATGAAAGCCCAAAACCCTCCCTGGGCAGACAGCTGGGAAAAGGATGTTGGGGGGGGGGGGTGTGGAGGGCTGCGTTGTGATCATATGCCGGATGGAAGGTAGCCCTCTCTAGCTTCTAAATCTGTGGTTGTTTTGTTCTTTAGACTAGGCTTTTTGGCTTCATTTTTGCTGTTGACTTCGTCCTTTCTGAATCTGTCCGTTTTTGCTCCTAGATCTGGAGATTTTTGCTTCAGAATCTGGGGTGTCTTGTTGGCTAAGCGTATTATGGTTTGTCCAAATGCGGATTTGTGGCTCCCTGCCAAGTATTGGGCAGGCATTGTGACAGGGGAGTGAGGCTTCACACAAGTGTGGGGATGCTAGGATTGTTTTTCATTCCTTTTTGCAATCCTTTGGATGAGGGGCCCAGCCTCTGCAACATGGCTCCAGACGAAAAGGAGTCAGGGGTCAGGCGAGGGTGGAGGGCAAGGGACTCGACCCTCTTCCCTGTCTCTTACATTCCCTCTCTCTTCCTCACGCCTTTCTCTGTCCCCTCACTGCGTCCCATTTGCCTTCCTCCCTACTTCCCACCTGTGCCCGCGCGCGCACGCGCGT
>KV908557.1:101621-129121 GCA_002005505.1 Botryococcus braunii
TGTGGAGCAGCGGGTGCGCCTGGAAGAGCAGGTGGCTGTGCATGCCGCCACCCGAGCGCGCCTGGCCTCCTCAGCCGGGGGCATTGAGGCTGATGCTGACTACCAGGTGCTCCACGGCCTTACAACAGGAATGTAAAACTGGCACTTGAAAAGGGAGCTACTTCCAAGGTTACATGAGTAAAACTTGTTTATTCAAGAAGATTTTAAAGCGTGTTGAAAAATACTTCCCCCGTGTCCTTGCATTTGGAAAATGGGCAAATGTGAAGAGGGCTCGGAACTGCCAAGCCGATAATCCCAAGATTTTGACACTGCAGCACATGCACTTCTGTGCATTCCGTGCCTACATTTTGGACCCCCGTGCAGTACCCTGTGCTGTCAATGGGTTTCAGATTCTAGTCAGGATTCTCGAGTTGGGTTGTGGTCCAAGTGCTGCAGTGGGAGGTGAGGGCTGGAACTCTAGCAGACGCCATATGTTCCTGTAGCCCTGCAGTCTTTCATTAGAAAACAGCCAAAAGGTGCTTGACCTGGCAGACATGGAGAAAAGGGCTTTGTAACAATAGTAATACAGCCCCTGCCCACTGTACATATATTACCACCACTTCACCCAGCAAAACCTAGAGGCCCTGAGACAGCACACAGGCTACGCGTCTTTTTAGGTTGTCAGAAAGGGCTTCTAATTACTGTTTGCAATCGCGTTGTGCGGATCAGGTGGAGGTTGATGAGGACTTTCTGACGGCGCTCGAGTACGGAATGCCACCAACAGGGGGCATGGGGATGGGCTTGGACCGCCTGGCCATGCTATTGACAGACAGCGGCAGCATCCGGGACGTGATCGCCTTCCCCCTTATGCGCCGGACCCCCTCCGACTCCAAACCTGCCGTCTCAGAGCCTCCCCACTCCCGCGACCCCACCTCTCTTTGAATCCCTGGCTCTGAATAGCGACGGCTTTGGCAGTCGACTTCTTGGGATGCTCAAACAGCAAGACCCTGAGAACCACCTTGGAGGCGCGTGAGAACAGGTGATGTTGGAAAGACACTTCCAGACAGGTCCATCTTCCTTAAGGACTGGACCTCCTAGTTGCTGGCAAGACGTTTCAGAGATAACGGAAGGCGGAACCTGGGAGGCCATGGCGGACGTGCGATGTGCATCCTCTCTCCAATGATGTTTATGGATTGACTCTCAAACATGTCTTGCAGTGCGAGACTGATACGACGTGCAATCCTCTTCTTTCGTCCAACGAACCTTCTGAAAGCCCCCGGGCCCATGGTTTTGTGCCCGCTTCCCTCTGTTTTTTTGTGTCTTCAATGTCGATGGGTCAGACGATTGCTTGGGTGGTTCTGCTTGGCTGTGTAGATTCTGTTTCTTCCTTCGTTTGTTCCTGTAGTACTACTAGTACACGGTGAGTAAGGTCATCACCTTACCCACCAAAAGATGATAATCTTTTGTGTTTCAAATTTAGATTGTCTTGCCTTCATTGCATGATAGTTGTTGAGAGTGTTAGTGGGATCACACGCCAATACAACCGCTTGGCATATCATTCACGAGCACCATCCTATCCGGGAGAGCACCATGCATTGCCGTACTCCCTGTGGAGCGATGCACACGTCAGAATGAACCGACCCTAGTACCTCAGGTGCAGTCATCATCGGACGTGACACATCACATGCTGCTCCATCCCCAGTGCGGCTAGGCCTTCTTCCTGATGCTTAGGGACTCAAGGGTAAAGACTTGGTCGTAGGCACATTGCCCCTTGAAAATGAGGTGGCTGTAGACCTTAATCAGTTGCCCATTCCCTTCTCCAGTGCATTACGGCGTGACTGACGAGCGCGCACACCCTCCCCTACGTCTGCTTCCCCTTTACCACGATGTTCCAATCGCGAGGCCTTACACATTTATTTCAGAGCATCAGCGCGAGTGGCGCGCTTCAACAAAATTCCCTGGCCTGCTATGTACCACTGGGGCCGACTGACAAGCGCTAAAATGCAGGCAACACAATGCATATAATAAGGCTACTACACATCAACAATAAGCCCGTTTACAGTACTGCTACAGCACAGCAATGACGATTGTGCTGGTAGCAAAGTATCAGTTCAACACCACTAACGTTTTGCCCATATCTTAACAAAATACCTTGCCTCGCAATTTTGGACGCACGAGCATATTTACATGCAGTCCACCGCTTACACTTGTTGCTCTTAAATTCTTCCCTCTATTTCCCGCTCCCCCCCCCCCCCAAAAAAAAAAAAAAAAAAAAAAAAAAAAAAAACGCTTACATACATGCGGCACACGCTCACAACTATCCCCACCCCCTAAAACGCCTCCCCTCCATCCCTTGCTGCCTCCCTTCCGCGTCTCTCCTGTGAAAATTACCACACAAACTGAACAACAGCCTCTACATGAGGCATAAGCAGTAAAGAATTCGCCTGCACCGGACAGTCCTGCATTACACCGTAACTAACCCTGCCTCACAGTAATACTTCAACCCGTCTTTGCGCCATCGGAAAATGGCCACTGAAGACTTGTTCAGGTCTGTTCACCGCACGGCACCCGCTGCTTTTGAATGCTGAGCCTTGTGCCCTAGTAGACAGAGAACATCCAGTAGTACTAGAGAATAACATATCCCACAAATTCCGCCCTTCACTCGACGTAATCACTGCCTGTGTCTGTGAGCCAAATAACAGATAGGATGTAGCCACGTCAGCAAAGCCATGCCAGCGCCTCTCTTAAGGTGGCATGTGCCCTCAACTAGCTATCAGGGAGGGAGGCAGGGCCAAGTCAGGGGAGAGGCCAAATGCCTGCAGCTGTGCCACCTGGCTCGCAGGCAAGTGGCCCGCTCGCCAGGCAGTACAGGCCGCATGGAGGCGGTACAGCAGGTGAGCAGGGAGACGGACAGGTTCCCGCCCGCCTTCCTCTATACCGCCCTCCCCCCCGATCTGGGTGGCCTGCAGCAGCAGAGCGATCAAGTCGTCCCACTCCTGGTCCTGCCAGCTGCGGACGGCCTCCCAGCAGACTCCCACCTCGCGCAGCAGCTCAAAGCGGTTGTCCGGCAGCAACCCTGCGCCTCCCACTGCCCCCTCAGCTTCGCACATGCACTTGCATTGCTGCTGCCATCCTTGACCCCAACAGTCGGCCCACATCTCCAACCAGATAACTGAGCAAGTCAAACAAATCCAAATTCCTTTGGCTTTCTAATCCTACGAGATCACTATCCCAAGGCAAAACTAATGCGAACTCCCGGGCTTCACAATTCGCCATTCTTCCCAATCGCCAATTCTCACAGGAATATGTAGGCAAGGCCCTCTAGTAGCTGGCCAGGGAAGCTAAGGAGCATGAGCCCCCAGGCCAATTTCCACCACCACCAGTTGCTACAAACCAGTGCTGCCACAATCTTGGAATTGCAAAAACATCAGGGATCACACAACACAAAAGCTCATCGAGCTAGAACGGGTGATTGGATGCACCAGGCCATTCGTCAGGAGGCCAGCATCGTGTTGCACCCACCAGCAAACACAACAAGCACCAAACCCTCCCGAGAGCCTGGCCTTCGGACTAACTCTGCCCTCCAAGCAGGTCACAACAAACTCTTGCAACAAACATACCCTCAACCAATGCCCCTTCAAGCTTGCACCACTGTGATTAAGACGCATTGGTTGAGCTCTCCTATCTGATGGATGCCTGATCCGGGTTGCTGGGGCATTAAGCAGGCCCTTCCATCAGACTAATTACCCCTTGTCTGGTTGAAGAGATCTCGGTTCGGCGACGCATTGTAGCCTGCCAAGAGGTGTTGAAACAGAACAAAAAGGGCATGGAGACAGCTCCAAGGCAAACCATGATCCTGGTGAGTACCTTTCCTTGATTCCCTCGCAGCCGGGGGAGAAAAGGGAAAAGGGGCGGGGGGGGGGGAGCGGGTGGCAAGAAGTGGGGAGACACGGGCACAAACCCAGAGCATAGAGACCCCTCTGCTGCTGCAGCCAGTCCCGCAAGGGACCGGGAGGAGGCTCCTCCCAGCGCTCTCGCATGCTGGTATCCGCCCCGGGCAGCTGGCGGAAGAAGGCCTCCCACTCCTCATCCTCCATCTTCGTCACCTTATCGCTCAGCAGCCACAGAATCCCTGCCCCACACCCCACTGTGTTTCAGCCTGCGCCAATCTTCCTCGCTCTATCCTTTAGAGTTTCCTTTCTTCCATCGCCACAAGCTTCTTTTTCCCTATGTAGCATGCCCCCTTTTTTGGGGGGGTTGGGCGGCAACCCGAGGAGTCCCCTCCCCATGAGTACCCAGGGCGCCCCCTTTCCCGACCCGGAGACCCCGCCGAGCAGCCTCTTGGATAGCAACCGCAGAAACCGCACAAACTTGCACAAGAATAAGATTTGAAGCCAACCCCCGCCCGTCCTTACCTTTCATCTCCCTCCCTGTTCCTCTCTCCCCCATTCCTCAGGGGATGGCCCAGCAATCTAGCATCTGCCCTAAGCACCACAGCCATTGCAACTTCCGAAATGGATATGCGAGGTGGGCTTGAGGCCGCGGTGCCAGTTTATTTTAAAAAAAAAAAAAAAAAAAAAAAAAAGGAAAAAGAAAAAAGAAAAAAGAACGGTTCCCTGACGCGACTGCGCTGTCAATCCCAACTTCAAAGTACAAAACTTGGCATACGGCTAAGAGGACATTCGATAAGTGATTGGGTAGGCCTCCTTAGCTTTGACCAGTTTTTTATTTTGAAGCGCTGGCGCAGCCACCAAAACCCCCTCCCCCGCCCCCCAACACACATGCACCCACGGAGAAAGAAAGGGGAGGGGGGAGAGACACAGGTGCGATTCGAGGCAGACAAACAGAAATATAAACACACCGTGAGCGAGAGGGAGGGGGGGGGTGGCAAAGGAACACAGGGACTAAAAGGGGGGTGAAGACCCGCGGGGGGGGGGGGGGGGGAGGGGTGGGGGGGGGATAGACCTAGGATGGCCATGTAGCGTTGGCGGGCGCGAGGGAGGCGGCCTTCCGCGAAAAGCATGCGCTGCTCCTGGACCCACCGCAGGGGCACCAGGCGGGGCCATCTCAGTCCCCGTGGCCTCCCGAGAGGGCTCCCAGTCCGATAGGTCACAGAACACTGCCGCTGGCGGGACACCACCCAATCTGCAGAAGCGGGACCGTCATCCAGTTCCCTGGGCCGGTACATGAGAGCTTCCAGCTGATCAAAATCCTCCCGATCCCCTCTCCCCACGGCACCAGCATTCGCAGGAGCTGCTTCTGGCAGGACCCACAAGCTATCGCCCTCTGCATGTGGAGAAGCATGTCTCTGCCCAAGCTGCCCTGCCAGGTAATTTCCCAGCCTGGCATCCCCACCAGACCGTCCCGATCCTGCGGGCCTGTCTGGGAGAGCCCATGGCAGAGCTGCGTCAGAGCGCAAAAAAATGTCCTCCACCTCCCCGTGCCTCCTCTGGGGCTCGAGCTCGTGGCCGCGGGAGGCCCGCCTCTGCTGGCGAGGACTACCCTGCCCAACTGAGGCCTCGGCCGTTTGGCTCTGGGGGCTTGGCCCCACTTCCTCCATGTCTTCCCCCTCAAACTCGCTGATGAATAGGTTTGAAGCGGAGAGCCCGGCCGACCCCCCTGACGCACTGCTGGGGGCCTCTTCTTGTGCTTCTTGCATCACCTCCTGCGCTCAGCCCCCTTGTCAACCCCCTGCTGCTCATACATGTCGATGAATGTCTGTGTGTGTGTGTGTGTGTGTGTGTGTGTGTGTGTGTGTGTGTGTGTGTTTGTGTGCACGCGCGCGCGATTGTGACAGACACAAGCCCATCGATTGGGGAACCCAGATGTACATCAGCCTCCAAGATTGGGGAACCCAGATGTACATCAGCCTCCAAGATTGGGGAACCCAGATGTACATCAGCCTCTAAGATTGGGGAACCCAGATGTACATCAGCCTCTAAGCCCTTTAAGGGGGCTAGAGAGAGAGAGGGAGGGCGCGTAAGAGCAGGCCCAAGGAGGATAGAAAGCCGACGAGGAGGGACGGAGAGTGCGGGGGAGCGAGGAAAAGGGGGGAGTGGAGAACAGATCGTGGAGAGCGCAAGCAAGAAAAAGAGTCATAGAGAGAGAGGGGGGGGGGAGAGAGAGAGAGAGAGAGAGAGAGAGGGGGGGGGGGGGGGAGGGGTTGGGGAGGGGGCTGGTAAAGGAGTGGCAAGGAGGTAAACACTAGCAGTTTTCAGGGGAACACAGTCGGAACAGCTAAACATGAACAATGATGAATGCAGGGAGGCGCGCTTTGCAAAAAGATAGAATTTGAATGTATAGACCATTGGTTAAACAATCTTGTCAAGAAAATAGAATTTGAATGTATAGACCATCGGTGAAAAAGTGTTGTAATCCGCAGAAGTGACCTTGGCAATGAAGGAGCCGGTGAGCCAGAAGGCGATGAGGTGGGCGCTGTCCCGCCACTGCTGAGAGGGCTGGTATCCGAAGGACATTCCAGCCTGGCGCAGCAGGGCGGTACGCTCGGGGGAGAGAAGGCCGCGCCGCCACAGCCAATGCTGCTTGCAGATCCAGTACTTGAGCCCCGGCTCTGACTTGGCCCACTTCCACCCCTCCATCCTCTTTCGCACCTCCTGTGCGCATCCACAAATCCCGTCTTGCTCCAACTGAACAATATTGATCAACATCTATTTCAGCACAGCAGCACCACCAACTGCATCAAGGGGGGGGGGTGTGTGCCCTGCTGGGGCATGATGACGACGAAATCCGCCTGCGCGGATACCCAGACAAACACACATCCAGAAAATCCAAGCACTCCGTCTCCTCGCCATTTGTTCTCTGTGTCACTCACATGCACAAGGACGCCCCGGCACATGCACAAGCACACACAGGCACGCGCACACAAAAGCACATTCACTCTCCCCCTCCATCCCCAATCTTGCCACGCTCTGCTCACCCCCCCCCCCCGACACACACACACACACACACACATGCACGCATGTATGTACGTGTGCAACTCCCATGACTTTGCCAGCCAGATTCTGTGACACCCACCCCTCCTGCACACGCGGATGCACGGACGTACAGGAGACATAGATTTTGAGAAGGGGGAGGGCGAGGGGAGGCATGTGGGCGGATACCTTCTGGATGAGGGTGTCGGGGGAGGAGGCGGGGGGCTGCAGGAACCTCTCCCTGCGCCCTGCCATCAAAGTGGAGGGGAAGGAGGGCGCCTGGGGAGGCTCCCCCGGGGGGGAGCGGCCCTGCACCTTGGCCCGCCTTTCTGCTTGCAGCCGCTCCTGCCAATCAGCGGCGCTGGCAGTCTTGCCGCGCTCCACCACGTACAGCAGCCGGCCCACCTGAGCCAACCACCGCATCTCTTCTTCCGTGCCTCCCTGCATCTCCCCCCCAAGCCGCTCTCACCCACCTTGCCATTTCCCTCCGGATGCTGCTTGTGCATGCTCTGCTCTATGTGCGCGTGTTGCGGGGGAGGGGGGCGGGGATGACAAGAAATATAGAGCGCAGGTCCGGTTGGGTGCGATGAGGAAGGGGGGGTGCGAGGGGGGGAGGGGGGAGGGAAGGACAATGGGGAGAGAGGGTGGGAGGAGGAGCGCGACACACACACACACACACACACACACACACACACACACACACAGACCTCCCCTCTTTCTATCTCTCTCTACATGTCTCTCTCTCTTGCTCGCGCCCTCACACAGACACACTCACACACCCACACACACACACGCGCGCGCGCGCGCGCGCGCGCGCACGCACGCGCACACGCAGAGAGAGAAGGGGGCGAGGAGGAGAAAGAATGGGTAAGAGAGAGGAGAGAATATGAAGAGATGCCATTAAAAAAGGAGGTGGCACACTCAACATTAGGGGAGCGGGAGATAGAGGCGCCACCCATCCCTGATGCTCCCGCACACCCCAACATTCCGACACAAGCGTGGAGTGACTGCCTCCCTTCAGGACAGAGGAAGAGACTCTCTCAGACTCTCTCTTCAAGAGAGGGACAGCTGTGCTTGAGGGCCGGCAATCCACCACCGGAGCTGTCCCTGTTTGGGGGGGGGGGGGGCGCACTTGGGGAGTCCACTGGAATCCCAGAGCCTCAAGGCGCCGAATGGCGGGGCGGAGGAGCAGGTTCCTCCGCTGGAACTCCCTCTGAAGCTGGACCCAGAGGGCCGCCTCCCTTGCGCGGGGCCCGCCCTCGGGTCCCCACGTCAGCCCCGTCCATTCCACAGACTCCCTCTGTCCCTGCAGCTCCTGCCCAGCCCCTCTGCCCTTCAACCACAGGATTTGGTATGGCAGACTCCTCTCTCTCACGACACGCCCGACGGGGCCTCCAGTGGCAAGAGCTCCCCACAAACGTGGCTTCTGCTGTTTCGTCATCTCACAGACAGACGCTCAGACAGACGCTCAGGACTTGCGTGAAGGGCACAGACATTCGAGGGCAAGGGTGCGGACAAGGGACGGGTCATTTCCTCTCAAAACCTGTGAGGGTCACCCCAAGATTTTGGGAAACCTGTGGGGGTGGGGAGGCGGCCGGGAGAGGCGCGAAGGCCCAAAAACCACTGCTGGGAAGGAAGGGGAAGAGACCTTGAGCAGGAGCCAGTCCATGAGAAGGTCGAAGTGGAGCTCCCAGGAAGGAGTGATGTTGGCCTCCTCCCCAAACTCGAAGCCGATGGCCTTGAGGATCCAGAGCCGCTCCTCAGTGAGGGCCCCCTGCTGCCGAGCTGCTCTCTGCTTCCTCACCCAGTAGCCCAGCTCCGGGTTCTCCTTGTACTCCTGCCCCTCACCCCCCCCTACCCCTCTCACCCCTTCTCTTTGGCATCGCCAAGTCAGTCCTGCACCCAGCAGTACTCAGTCTTCCCAATCTTCCACATTTGAATCCCAGGGCTGCCGAGTGGCGCCGTACAGTACAGTTGCAGGGCGGCTTTGAAGTTGGGTGCACTATTGTGAGCAGATGCATAAATGATATGATGTGTCATGTGATGGAATGTGAGCGTTACCATGGACAGATGTAGGTGTTATAAGAGGTGATAGCCTGCCAAGTGGAGTGCATGCCGCCGGCGGAAAAGACCCAAAACAAGACATTGTTCACTTTTGAGGGTCTTCCTCTTCCTCCCCCCCCCCCCTTTCCCACCTCCCCTTTTAAATTATTTTGGGAGCATATAGCGACAGCAGGAAGAGCTGTACCTCAGGAACGTTGACGTGGCCAAATCGCCAGCGGTAGGCAGCCAGCTCCACAGCTCGGCGGTCCCAGCGGTCCGTGGTGCTGGGCTTGCACAGCATCACCTCCGGAATCTCCAAAAACACGCGTCCAACCCCTTCCAGCCCTGCCCCCCCCTTGTCCCGCCGCACTCACTCACACAATTCCACAAGCACTCGCCCAGTCCCACTCCAACACGTTGCTCAATACATCTGGACCATCCCCCCCAAAAAAAAAAAACGTCCCCACTGCTTCCAGAACAGACGCCCTCCTGAACTCTGCCACTCTCCATGTTTCCCACTTTCCAAGCCCGATCCTTGCTAGAGTGTGTGTGTGTGTGTGTGTGTGTGTGTGTGTGTGTGTGTGTGTGTGTGTGTGTGTGTGTGTGTGTGTGTGTGTGGTGTGTGTGTGTGTGTGTGTGTGTGTGTGTGTGTGTGAGAGAGAGAGAGAGAGAGAGAGAGAGAGTATGTGTGTGTGTGTGTGTGTGTGTGTGTGTGTGCGTGTGTATGCGCCCCTGCTGCATGCGTGTGTGTGTGTGTGTATGTGTGTGTGTGTGTGTGCGCGCGCGGGGGGGGGGGTTGGGGGGAGAGGGAAAGAGAGGGAACAAGAGAGTTGTAAGAAGAAACGGAAGACAGAGGGGGAGGAGAAGTGCCTTCAGGGAGACCGCAGTCCTGGAGGTACTCGGCCACCAGAGGGAGGTTTCGCTCGACACGGGAGCGGCGGCGCCGGTCAATAAGGGGACGGCCCCCCGGAGTGATGCGCCAGGCAACGGCTTTCGTCATGACAGCATCCACTTTATCCTGGGGGATCCCACAGCGGTCCCGCAGGTACAACTCCGCACTCCCGGCCTGGACCCGCACCCGCCACCGCAGGTCGGCAGCCGGGGGTTGGCACAGGTGCCGCGAGGGGGGGACATACAGCCGCGGGGCCGGCCTTCTGCCTACTAGTCCCGCCTGCCGCCCCCACATCCCTTCCCTCGGCTGCCGGCCCCGCGCTTCCTTTTCCCTCCCAATACCTCCCATTTCTGCTACTCCCTGCCTCAACACCCCGAAGGCTTGCGCACTCCTCATGCCTCAACACCCGACAAGCTTGCACACTTCTCCTGCCGCATCACCCCTCAGGCTTGCGCACGTCTCCTGCCTCAACACCCCTCAGGCTTGAACGCTTCTCCAGCATGACCACCTTTCAGGCTTTTCACACTTCTCCTGCCTCGACACCCCTCAGGCTTGCACAATTGGCCTGCGTCTGCGCTCCAAAGGCTTGCACAATAAGACAATTAGCAGAGGACCCTCAAAGGCCTGCTCCCTTGCAGCCTCCCGCTCATGAAGCTGCGCGAGGCACACTCTCGGCAACAAGACCTTATTCCTGGCGCCAAACCCCCTCTATCACTTGCAGGGGGCTAGACCACCCTATATCCCCCCCCCCCCCGGGAGGGCTCAGCACGCCTGTACTGCTTTGAGCACCCCTCCTCCTCACCATGCCCCTACGCTTCCTGCTCGATCAGGTTTCGGCCCTCGTCCATTTAACGATCCTCAGGATTCAAACCCTCCCCCCCCCCCCCCCAATATCTTGCTTTCCTATCATCCCTCCGCCACTCCCTCCCTGCACCTAACCCCCAACGGCATCTTCCAACCGCCCGTCTCACTCCCATCCCTCCTCGCAAAACCATCCTTGGCCCCCCCACCACACAACACAACAACAAAACACAACAAATCCCAGAGCAAACCGTTCCAACCATTCCAATCTCCTTTCCTAGTTTTGAATGTTGAGTCTTCCCAAAAACGCATAAGGTGTTCCATTTTCAGCCCTTGAGGCTGGCTGGTCTTGTGGGAGAAGGCAGCATGGCCCTCTTGGCAACACAATGGATGAGAGGGTGAAACAGAGCGCAGATAAGATATGCCTCCTAGCACCCGACTCCCAAGCCCAAGTCCAACTCAACCCAGAGGAGCAAGCACCGTGCAAACGGGGAAGCTCTACCCACCGAGGAGGCCCGTCTCAGCCGCCTTTCAATTTTCGCTTGATGTACCATGTTCCAATGCTGTGCACAGCCGATCAACATCAAAGATCGACAGCAGCAGAGTTCACAAAAATGCTGTGAAGCGAGAAAGGAAGATGGGGGGAGAGGAGCGAAGAGGACAGTGGTTCGACGTTTTGAGGAAGATGCAGAAGGGGGGAGGGCATTGCAGTGTGGCGATCATACGGAGTCCAGCGTTGGGAGGTTGCCGCATGCGCAAAGCTGGAAAAGCGTTTACGCATGAGAAGTCTGCAAGGGGGGCGAAAGATGGCATGAACGGAAAACGCAGAGGAACAACTGGGATTGACGATAGGTGGAGAACCCTGGGCTATTGGAGAGGCAAGGAAATACCGTCCAAGGCCGAGGCATGGAGCTGCGGTTGCGTTCCCGCTTCTTTGTTAAGGGGCGGTGCTCCACTGTTAGGGAGGGCAGGATCTCCTCCCCCCAACCACTGCCCTTGCGATCCAGCCTGAAGATCAGCTCTGTCACATCACTGCCTTCTCCCTCCTCCAGCAGGTCCTCTCCCTCGCTGTCGCTCTCTATATCTCCGCCTCTGGGCATCAACACTGCTCCCCTCATACCAAGAGCCCTGCCATACGACGTCCATGGTCTCAGGTTCTGCAGATAAGCCTCATCGGCCAACGTCCGGGACAATCCTCTTTCCTCCACGTGTGCTTGGCTTGTCCTTTCCTCCACGCTTGCTTGGCTTGTCGGTGAACCAAACCCGGATTTTCCTGATCCAAGTGTAGGTCCAAGAGAGGTCCTCTTCTCCTCCAAGTGTTCGTGTTCAGCTAGAGGAGTAGTGGCTGATCTGGCAAACTCCAATGTCCCAAGCTCGTCCGCATGCCGAGGCTCTTCAACTTTGATGGCCTCAAGATTTGGGTTTCTCCTGGTGGGAGACCTTGCGGGAGCAGATGCACGTGCACGAACTGCTACCTTTGTAGTGCTAGCGCTTCTCTCTCCGTTGGCGCGCTGAAACCGCTTGCTGCTTCTGCTGCACTCATGGAAAGGCAATATCAGTACAGAGGCTGCGGCAGAGACTTTCGACACAACAGCCCCAGAAGGTTGGTGTTACCCCGCAAAGACAACAAAGATTCATAGTTACTTTTCATCATGTGGCTCCCTGCAGCCGCTACTCACCTAGCAATCTGGTACCTTCCATCGACGGGCTTCAAACCACTAGCCCCCGCCGCATACACTTTATCCATCCCGCCATTCACGCTTGCTGATTACATCGTAAGACATTCTTTATCTGGTTGCACATGGTTACAGTGTTTGTTAATAGTACCAGATAGAAGTCCTCGAACAGCTCCCCCAAATCGCTCCGTCCCCTGCGTCCACCTAAAGCGACCGAGGACCTATCCCTCGCACCGCACACTTGATCCTAAACCACAGCTAGAAACTACACAAAGTGGATGCTGTCAAGCGAGGGCAAGAAATGTGGATGCTTTCAAACGCTGTCCCGCTGACGACATGTTGTATCCTGCAGTCTGGATTAGATTTTGTGATAAAACCCGGCTTGCGATTCGATTTGATAACGCGGCTGTACTGAACATTGAAGTGTTATCACGTGACAGTCACTGACTGACGCTATCAAGCTCAGAAAGCTGCGGGCTGTGATCAGAAGAAGGGTGCTTTTGAACCAAGCCATCATTGCTCAAGCAGATGTGGAGGGATATATTGTAATTCGACGGGTCAATTCATTATTGCGGCCGCTGTGGGTCGCCAACTGGCCGCTCGCCAGGTGTGACTCATAGCTTTGACAATTGGGTTCGGGTCCTTGAACATTGGGCTGGTCTTATTTACTCCACTCTTGTAACAGAAGAAGAATTACATCAACCCAGCCCAAACGGCTGATGAGATGGAAAGCCAAACACAGAAGCAGCATACCACCGAGAGAAACCAAACACAAACCCTACGAATCAAGGCCAGACACAAACCCAAAGGACCGAGTGGGGAGCCAGGAGCACAAAGGAAGGGGCAGGAAAGCCCCAGAACACAGCCCAGGAGTGGGCAAGGGCCAAGACAAAAACCTTAAACCGAAACTGAAAACAGTCATAAATGAAGTTACCCACAGACTGAAGGTCATCTTGCCAGACGAACTGACGTAACGACCGAAAGGGGGAACGAAAAAGATAGGGGTAACGGTCCCGGATTGGCTGAAGGGCCGAACAGAAAAAGACAAGGTGGTGTTCATCATCCACCAAACCAGCCTGACACTGATCACACAACCGGTGGGAACGGGAGATGCCCGGACAACGACCAGCTGGTCCGCTGCAGCATCAATAGGAAGGTTGTGAACCCCCATGCGGAAGCAATGGAAAACCCTCAACTTGGAAACACTCATACGTAACCACAAAAGCCTAGAGAGAGTGGCGTGAGACGGACTAGTAAACCACCTAGAGTACGTGCAAAGCTGAGCCCGCTCAGACGGGCAGAGACGAGGAGAGACATGCAAGCCCTCCCAGGGTTGGCGGCCATGCCGACGCAAGAGGTCCCGAAGGGACGGCATATCAATCGGATGAGGGGCTTGACAATCTATCTGATAAGGATAACCAACCTTAACAAGGGCGTTCATGAAATACCCAGCCCAAGTGGGAGTAGTGGTAGTGACGCCATAGAAGCACGAGTCGCGAAGAATCAAAGCATAGAGATTAGCCTGAGGCAAAGACACCAACGAGTTCCAAAAGGTGGCCATACGCTTCAGCCACTGATGAGCGAGGGGTTGAAGCCCCAACTCAGCTAACAAAATCGGGGTGGCCACCGAGGGGCGCACCCCTAACAACATCGTCAACATGACCACGTAATTAGACTCTAAAAGCTTAACAGAAGGTGACGCAGCCTGTGAACGAAAAGAACGCCACCCCCTAATCTCACATGCATACGATGCTGTGGGCACAACACACATGAAAATCAACTTAAGAAGAAGACCTATAGAGGCTGCACACTGCAGCTGCAGGTTACCATACTTACGCATAAGGGAGCTCCAAGTGGCCCACATTTTGCCATGCAGGAGGCCAAAGGTGCCCCCACACCCCCAACCGAAGATAAAATAACACCTGTGGGCACAACACACATGAAAATCAACTTAAGAAGAAGACCTATAGAGGCTGCACACTGCAGCTGCAGGTTACCATACTTACGCATAAGGGAGCTCCAAGTGGCCCACATTTTGCCATGCAGGAGGCCAAAGGTGCCCCCCACACCCCCAACCGAAGATAAAATAACACCTAAGTATTATTGTGATCAGGGTTGTCGATTTCACTTTTCCGTCACGGCCATGTGGCCTTGAAGCCTGCGTCAACTCCTGTTTTCTGCAGCTTTTGATGCCCGGAGTCAAACCTCACCACAAGACTTTTGCGGCTTTTCTGGCCTGGAAAACCCAAACTTGGCAGTAGGTTGCAGCCAGGTCTGGCTGGTATGCCTGCATGGGCGCAATGAGTCCTGCAGTGGGAAGGTTGCCTCTGGAAACCCATCTAGCATCCTTAAAGCGGTCACCTCTTCCACCTTTTCCAGACTAGCATGGAACCCCTCCCGCTGTTCACCGCTGCATGCACGCCCATACCAGCATGCACCCTGGCACGCTGGTGGCCGCGGGTGTGCGCATGACTGCGCTCACACACATGCGCGAGCATGCATGGACGAACGCGAGAGAGAGGGGGGGAGGAGAGGGGGGAGAGAGAGATCTAGAGAGGGGGGGAGGGAGGGAGGGAGGGAGGGAGAGTGAGAGAAGGGGGGGTGGGGGAGTGCAGAGAGAGGGGTGGGGGAACAGGGGCATAAGCACATACGCAAATATGTTGGATTTATGGTATGCGGTTAGGATAGGCTTCACTCTTCATATTAATACTCATTAGGAATCAGGCTAAGCATGTTTTACAACTCCTTGTGGAGCCTTCAAGATCTGTGGCCGCCTGGCCTGAAAGTACACCATTTCGCAAGTAGCTTGCAGCTCTCCATGGCCGGAAAGCCAGCCTAGGCGAAAGTGCCTGCAGCCAAACTGGCCTTATTGCTACCCCAGTTGGTCGGCAAATCGGCCAAATTAGTAATGGTTGAAGCCCTGTGCGGCCATTTTGGTGTTATACGGCCAAAATCGACAACCGTGGCTGTGATACCGGTAGTATTAGGCATCACTGATAGGTCTCCTCAGTGAGCCTCATCAGTGATCAGTGATCATGATCAGCCCATGTGACCTCGAATCAGGATGTAGATTCAAGGGTAAATGTTATCGTCACGCTTTGCGACTGTTTAGTGAATTCTCTCTTTCTCTTTGTGGATATTCCTCCCCCCTCTCCCCCCCCCCCTCTCTCTCTCTCTCTCTCTCTCTCTCTCTCTCTCTCTCTCTCTCTCTCTCTCTCTCTCTCTCTCTCTCTCTCTCTCTCTCTCTCTCTCTCTCTCTCTCTCTCTCTCTCTCTCTCTCTCTCCTTTCCCCCTCTCTAATTCAGGAGTTCACTGCTTCCCCCTGGGATTCCAAGCTTTAAACTTTACACACCTGTTCAGAGTACTATTCCACGAACCTCAATTCCATTTTAATCTCTAGCATACATATACACTAAACTATAGCCTTACAACAGTAATCAATTATCGTTTACGACTGTTCACGGAATTCTCTCTTTCTCTTTGTGGATATTCTTCCCCCCCCCCCTCTCTCCCCCGCCTCTCTTTCTCTCTTTCTCTCTGTGGATATTCTCCCCCCTTCTCTCCCCCCCCCCTCTCTCTCTCTCTCTCTCTCTCTCTCTCTCTCTCTCTCTCTCTCTCTCTCTCTCTCTCTCTCTCTCTCTCTCTCTCTCTCTCTCTCTCTCTCTCTCTCTCTCTCTCTCTCTCTCTCCCTCTCATTATCACCTTCAATATTTGGCCCCTAGATTCCGCGTCCCTGCATGATGGATTTATGGTATGCGGTTAGAATAGGCTTCACTCTTATTTTAAAATGTGCGCTTTCACGGGCACACAATTTGTGTGACACAACCTGGCTGTGTCAGTGACAGGTGACACAGTGTCACCGACACAGGGCGAATAAGGATGTAGAATCGAATGTCTACAGTCTATTTCTCCGCACGGCAGCGCACGCACGGACCAGTCAACTCAAGGTCGGCGAGCCAACTGGAAGCCTAGGCTGTTTGAGGAATAAGATATTGTGAAGATCTCCATAAGTGGCTGGCGAGCTAGAATGTTTTGAGTTCTGGTGGTAAAACGAGGGACAAGGTTGCTTTTCGATCTGGACGTTTAAACACCTCGAAAATTACGAATTTCTTGGATCCGCTGATTCCCCTTCACGTTTGCAGTTTAATTGGTAATCAATGTTGTTTGTGGAATTGGTGAATTGAGCTAAGCAGACTTTTTTTAAAGCGGACATTAGAACAGCACCAAACCAGGTGAGAAGCCATCCCGTGGGATTTATGCTCTGTTTGGTTGTGGATTATTCTAGTGTGAATGAAAATAAGCCTCGCAGACACAAAGGCTGTTGGCGGCCCGGCTCCTGATCTCGGACATGCCGTCAGTCGTGGAAGCCTTAAAGGGAGCGCAGGTACGTTTAAACATGAAGACGTCATGAATTCCTCTAATGGGGTTCAGTTATCTGACGTCAAGTACAAATTCATCTGTGGTCTCATACTGCAGTCAGAGATTTGGGCTTGCCAAGGCGCGGCTGGTAAATTGCAATGCGCAGCACGCATCTTGCGCATACTTGCCGTGGAAATCGCTGGGGTCGGACACTTAATCCCATTTGGTAGGTTGCCAACGCTTGACCTGGATCCAAAGCATTGGCTTGCTTCCTGTTGGCAGACAAGCAAGTGTGTTGACCTTCAAGGGGTGAAGCAGTGGGCTCCATGGTGTTCCTCTGCCTTGTCAACACAAACAGGGCGTGTCATACTCTGCATGTGCCGGGAGCATTTTGGTTTAAATAATCAGTATAGGCACATTATTTCCAGCTATTTACATGCGGCTGGGTGTGTGAGTCCATGTGTGTCGTCAAGTCTAAAATTCCCCTTCTCATCTTTTCATTCTTTGAACCGTGACTCTGTCTGGGATTCTTCTTGCACGCATCTATACTTACCACGTCCCCTTCCTCCCCTCCGTTCCCCTTCGCCACCGCCCCTCTGCCTCCCAACCCCCCGGTGTGTGTGTGTGTGTGTGTGTGTGTGTGTGTGTGTGTGTGTGTGTGTGTGTGTGTGTGTGTGTGTGTGTGTTTGAGCAGGCATGCCAGTGCTGTGAGCTTGTGAATGTCTGCATTCACATCGGCAGGCCTTTGCGTGCATACACCGTGAGACGCATCCCAGGAAAATGCCCCGGGGGGGGTGGGGCTTCTGAGTGGGCAGCATGGGTGGCACCATGGAACAGGTTTGAGAGCAGGATGGCTGTACAGCCAGACACCCAGCCTGAGCTCGGGACTCACAGCCCGCGTGCGGGCCATCAAGAACATCAGGTCATGCAGCCCACAGAGTGTACCAACGAATCGCCTCGTGAAATTTCAACCAATCTTGAACTGATCTTGACTAATCTTGAGTGGAAGCTGTAGTCCCTGGGGTGTGAGACTATGCAGGCGTTTGAATGGCAGAATCTAGTATGCTTACAGGGCATGTCTATAAAGTCAACTTTTGTAAATAAGCTAGATCTTTTAAAGCTGTCCCAACAAAATATTGGTTTAGTGTATGTAGAAGAGCAGCTCCTGGCGATCCCGAGGCAGCCCTCATTGAACTGCTTGAATGCAGCTCCCTTGCATTGAATCATTTTGCAGTGCCTGCTATGCATGGCCCTTAGAGGGGGTTGATTCCTTGCAGATCGCAATGCCTGAATTCAGGACATTACTCACTCACCTCCGGTATAATAAACTTAGCTAAAAGATCCACAAGCTACACACCCCCATGTCCACACCCACCCACCCATACACACACACACACACACACACACACACACACACACACACACACACACACACACACACACACACACACACCTCTCTCTCTCTCTCTCTCTCTCTCTCTCTCTCTCTGTCTCTCTCTCTCTCTCTCTCTCTCTCACACACACACACACACACCCCCCCCCCACACACACACACACACACGCGCGCGTGCACACACGCACGCACGCGCACATGCATGTAGAATTGTACAGCATGAGTAAGGAGGGTTCTTGGCAGCAACTATCAGGATGTCGCGAAGAGTTCCTCTGAAGGCTGATGCGAGGGGGCTGGTTCCCAGGTATGGGGACGCGGATCGGAACCTTCTGGATATTTACATTCCAGCAGGTGTAGCAGGAAAGCCAGTCCTCAGCGGGAGCTGTCCCGCTGTGCTTTTCATCCATGGCGGTACATGGGCTTCTGGTACCACTTCCTGGATGCCCCTGCCTCCCCGTCTCACACGCAAGAGTGTCTGAGGTTCAGATCAGACATAATGTCTGTTGGGCACTCCATACGTTGCTTAAATGTGGCAGGCAGATTATTGCTGACAGTGTGGGAAGTGAAGCAAGGGGGGAGGGGCAGTGACGCAGAAGGGGGAAGGGGGGCATGCCAACGAAGGAGATAGGGGAGAGGAGGGAGAAGAAAGGGAGGGGTGTGGTAAGAGAGAGATGAAGGTTGGGGGGAGAGGAGGGAGCCAGTGGGGGAGGTAGAGGGAGAGAGATGGGGAGAAAGAGAAAGCGAAAGAAGAAAAGGGGAGGGGGGGGAGTTTCCTTCGAGTGCGTCCCTTACCAAGGTCATCCCAACTTTGTACAGTGTTCTGCCCTTCTTTGAACGCTCCGTTTTTCTAGTGGGTTCACTTTCAGTTACCCACCTTGACTTCAAGAAACCCCTGTTGGGATCCGCTTCAATTTTTCACAGATTATGTTGTGTTGACTTCAAAATTCTGGACAGAGGAGACGAAGCTAGCCGACAAAGCCTCGAATTCTTAATTATAATCCTTCCACATAATGAACCTATAAGTTGGCGAGCCCAGCACCTTCATAAGGAAGCCAGCTGCAATGGCCATACACAGATAGTGCCCCGCATGTTTTCTTTTTCCTTTATAGCCTGTTTGTTGTCTTCTTCTTCTTCTTCTTCTTCTTCTTCTCCTTCTTCTTCATCTTCTTCTTCTTCTTCTACTCTTCTTTTCCTTCTCCTTCCTCTTCCTCTTCTTCTACTTCGTCTTCTTCCTCTTCCTCCTCCTCCTTTTCTTCTTCCTCCTCCTCCTCTTCTTCTTCTTCTTCTTCTTCGTCTTTTCTGGGGAGCAGCTTTTTGTGAAGCGTATTGTACGCGGCCGCATCGGCTGCAGAGAGAGAGGCGCTGTTGGCTGCTGGCAGGGGAAAAATGGCAGTACGCGCACCTGGGCACGCGAATTGCGGAAGCGGGCATGATAGCATTTGTGATGTCGTACAGCCTGTACCCGCAGGCGCACATGCCCACCATGGCGGCAGAAGTCTCGGCTGCGCTCTCCTGGGTTCTGGACCACGTTCACTCATACGGCGGCAATCCTAAGCAGGTCTCCCCTCTCTCCTCCCCCCCCCTTCCGCGCCCGCCTCTTTCGTTCCTTCCCACACTCCCTAAAGGCCCAGGCAGAGGTGGGCTGGCACTTTACTCGTTCACAATCACTCTGGCATGTGTGGGCAAGCAAAGCTTGGGTGGGCACGTCCTGTGTGTGCGCGCACGCGCACGCATGTATGTATGTGTGTGTGTGTGTGTGGGGGGGGGGGGTGAGAGTGATAGTGAGAGAGACCGAGAGCGCGCGCGCGCGCGCGCGAGAGAGAGAGAGAGAGAGAGAGAGAGAGAGAGAGAGAGAGAGAGAGAGAGAGAGAGAGAGAGAGAGAGAGAGAGAGAGAGAGAGAGAGAGAGAGAGAGAGAGAAGGGGGGGAGCGAGAGGGCGGGGAGGGACGGAGTTGGGGAGAGTAGGTTGTATTTGGCTTTGTAGGCATCGCAGAACGGCAGATTTAGGAGGGAGAGACTCCAGCTATTGGTTGTGGCGGAGGGCGTAGTTTGCGGTACAGTAGGCCTGCTGGCTGCAGTACAAGATGCCTGCCCTGCTGGGGAGCTCTGAATTGCAATGGACCTCGTTTTATTCCTACCGGCTGGCCACCAATATCTGCTGGAACCCATTTGTGCATGCCCATCCAGCACCTGGCGTGCACACCTGTACCTCAAGCTGTGGTACTGTGGTACCACAGTTGTAGATTGGTGTCCATGGCCAGCTCACCCTGCCTGTAGTACACAGTTGCTTGTCATGTACATTTTAGGCAGTTTTTGTAGGTCCAAGCCTGTCTGCTGTACAGGAGAAGCAAGAAGGAAAAACGCCTGCAAGCCCATGGCAAGTCTCCTCACAGCAGCTTATACTTCCTTCTTGAACCCCTGGCAATGTCCCTTAGTTTGATGCAATTTGGGTTTGATGCACGCAAAGTTTGATGCACTTTCCTTTCCAGATCGGGGGCAGCTTCCACTACATTGTACCGCAGTCTCCTTCCAAGTTCAAATAAGCTTCCACAACCTTGTACCGCAATGCCCACCTAATCCCAAGACGCTTTCTTCTGCATTATACCACAGTCCCCTCCCAAATCAGATTCCCTGTTGGAGCAGTGCAGTGCAGATCCTGAGGGAAAGGGGTGGCTGATGGGGCGCAAGGTCTCGCTGGTGGGTCACTCGGCTGGAGCCCATCTGTGCGCTCTGGCTCTTATCCAGCGGGCTTTGGGGGCCCAGCAGCCCCCCTTCCAGGCCTCCCTGGCCTCCCCACTGGATTCCAGGATGCCCTCCAAGTTTGTTGGTGTGCCCTCTCCCCCCCCCCCCCCCCGCGGGGCCGGGGGGAAATCCAGGCAGGGAAGCCCTCTTCCGCTGTGTGCTCTGAATTGCATGGCTGCGCACGCACTTCCAACACACACACAGACAGACACACACACACACACACACACACACACACACACACACACACACACAGACACACATAGAGAGAGAGAGAGAGGGAGAGAGAGAGATAGAGAGAGAGAGAGAGAGAGAGAGAGAGAGAGAGAGAGAGAGAGAGAGAGAGATGGATATCCCCCACTTACACACAAGCTCTCTCTTTCTCCCTCTCTCTCCCTCCCCCTCCCTCACACACACACACACACACACACACACACACACACACACACCACACACACACACACACACACACACACACACACACACACACGCGCGCGCGCGCGCGCGGGCGCGCGGGCGCGGGCCGTCTAGCATGCTTGCATGCTCGCTTGTCTTTACACAGAGAACACCCCCCCCCCCCCACAACACACAGAACCATACGGTCCCAAAATTTAGATACAGGAATGAAAGAGGGAGTTTAGTGGGGAAATCATGTGGAATTGATGGTGTGAGTGTACTCCATCTGCTCAATCACTTGAAAGACTCTGAAGTTTTGCTTGCAAAAAGGTAGGCATGGCAGAACAAGGTACCGTATTATTTGCAGCACTTGGGGCAGCAGCCTGACGTTGCCTGCCTGCTGACTCGGCATTGGCTGAGGCAAAGGCTGCGGTCTGCAGAGCTGTGCTGCCCCCCCGGGGGGGGGGGGTGTGGTGGTCAACCTTCAAACAAATGGAATCAATACTAACCCTCCTTGGCATGGCTTTGAGCACTTGATACGCATACCTGTTATTGCCACGCTATCCTCTGCCAAGACTTAGGGGGCAGTGGTCCTGGTATGCTTCTTATGGGGTAGTGGGCTTTGTGTGCGACGCACGCACGCACGTGTGTGTGCGTGTGTGTGTGTATGTGTGTACGTGAGTGTTCGTGTGTGTGTGTGTGCGTGTGTGTGTGTGTGTGTCTGTGTGTGTGTGTGTGTGTGTGTGTGCTCACACGTGTGTGTGTGTGTGTGTGTGTTTGTGCCTGTGTGTGTGTGTGCCTGTGTGTGTGTGTTTGTGTGTGTGTGTGTGCAAGCGCGTGTGTGCGCGTGTGTTCTGAAAGGGACAGATAAGTGAAGAGAGGGAGAGACAGAGAAGTGGGAAGAGCGGCGTGAAACGCAGGAGGAAAGGCTGCATGAAAGAACTGGCAGGCCAAGATGTGAGGGAAGCAAGAGGGGGGATGTAAGTGGGCAACTTTGATAGGGAGGGGGCCACAGGGGGGGCGGGGGGGTATGATCTGATAGAGAGGGGGCCACAAGGGTGGCGGGGGTGTATGATCTGATAGAGATGGGGCCACAGGGGTGGCGGGGGTGTATGATCTGATAGAGAGGGGGCCACAGGGGTGGCGGGTGTGTATGATCTGGCAAAGCACTACGAGCATGAGGCCAACAGAGGAGTACAGCATATTTCCACACTGCAGCGCGCAGCCGGAGGACCTGGCAACTTTGCGCACCTCTCTCCCGCCGTCATTGTGGCCAGTGCTGCTGCATCCGCCCTGCCCCCTGGCCCCTCCCACATGCCTTACTTCAGGTTTAGCCCAGCCCCTTTTTCCCAACCAACCCTACCTCTCCCACTCCCCTGGGGGCCAATATCACACACACATAGAAAGCAGACAGAAAAATCCCTTTTTTTCTCTGGTGATACCATGTGTTTTTCTTTGACATTTGTTGGCAGCATTCAGATTGAGGAAGCGGGGCGGGAGGGAATGGCAGGTCCTTTCCTTTGCATGGAGCTGCTGTGGCTGCCAGAATAGGACACGGGCCCCAGGGCTTCCGCTCGCTGCCAAGCCCCTCTGTACGCCCAAGTTTCAGCCATATCCACAAACACCTGCTTTTGATGTATGAGGAACGCGAGACTTCTTCTTAATCAACAAGTTGTAACTTTAAACACGTTGTGATTTGTATACCCCATATGTGTGGAGCTTAGCCAGGAGGTGGTTGCATTGCTGTATGGTGCAGGCGGTGTGTGTGTGTGTGTGTGTGTGTGTGTGTGTGTGTGTGTGTGTGTATGTGTGTGTGTGTGTGTGTGTGTGTGTTTAAGAGAGAGAGAGAGAGAGAGGAGGAGAGGGGGGGGGGGGGGGGGGGGGGGGAGGAGACACAACACACACCACACACACCAACACACACACCCACACACACAGAGAGAGAGAGAGAGAGAGAAGAGAGAGAGAGAGAGAAAAAAGAGAGAGAGAGAGAGAGAGAGAGAGAGAGACAGACAGAGAGAGAGAGAGGAGAGAGAGAGAGAGAGAGGAGAGAGAGAGAGAGAGAGAGAGAGAGAGAGAGAGGAAGGGGAAAGGAAAGGGGGTCTCTCCATGAAGTGGGCAGCTGCAGTGCATTTCCGTCCGTGCACGTTTGGGGAATTTGATGTTGTGTCATTTTAACAGGCACTGTTGACATTGTGTCGTGTCTAAAGTGCACTGTCATCTGTGCATGTGTGGGGGATAACTATAACTGATGTGTCGTTTTAGTTAACATAGGGCAGCCACTTTTCCTGGATTGCATATTGTTGACAATCCACTGTTGAAGGATGCATATGAGCGGTCAAAAATGCTGAGGAGGGTTTTGGACAGCTCATGTCGGTACGTTGGGAGTTTCTGAAATGATATGGATGCGCACAGGGAGAGGGGTGGAAGGTTGACAGGCAGCGGATACGTCAGCTTCCCCCTTGCATCCTCATCAGCAGCTGTTCCGATATTACAGTTCCCTGGTGTGCCTTCTCGTGCTGCTGCCTCCCATCGCCGCAAAACCCCCCTTTTCTCTCTCTCTCTCTCTCTCTCTCTCTCTCTCTCTCTCTCTCTCTCTCTCTCTCTCTCTCTCTCTCTCTCTCTCTCTCTCTCTCCTCTGTCTCTTTTTTTTGTGTGTGTGTGGTGTGTGTGTGTGTGTGTGTTGTGTGTGTGTGTGAGAGAGAGAGAGAGAGAGAGAGAGAGAGAGAGAGAGAGAGAGAGAGAGAGAGAGAGAGAGAGAGACAGAGAGACAGAGTGTTTGTGTGTGTCACAGCTGCTGTATGCCTGGACCTGCAGGATTTTTCTACCCCATCAACATGGATTCTGTATTTATGCCCGCGGGAAGGTGCATATGTGGGGATGACAGGCACTGCCGCACCTTCTAAAGCTCACAGGTCGAGGCGTTGGCCGGTAACAGCATCAATTACGTACGGAATCTTTACCTGGCTTTCATGTCCTTATCTCCCCTGGGAATATCGATGCCCTTGTATCTGAACCTGCTATGTGCAGGGCCAGGCAAGGAATGACTTTGCTTGGGCACCACGAGCCTCTGATCCAAATTATTGTGGTCATATCTCATCAATACATGTTTAGGGCTGTAACCAGGCGGGGGATGTTGCAAGGCACGAGAGCGGGGAGATGCATCTGAGACTACTGGAGTGCGGGATACCATCACACCACCTCATCTACCGCAACATTGGGCATGCTGCATTTGTGGTGGACTGGGCGTATGAGCACGCGCCCCCGCACCCGGATGTGGGAAAGGTTGGAGAGCTAGAGGCCTTCCAGCAGGACTTCTTGCATATCTTGCAAGGTGCCTCTCAACTGGAGGCCTCCTAGCCCCTGCAGGGGCTAGGAGCCCCTGCAGAAGTCCTGCTGGAAGGCCTCTAGCTCTGGTGGGCCCAGTCACATGGGAGTGTCACATGGGAGTTTCCCCCCTCCTTCAACATGTCCCAGCCACGCATGGGCAGTGGAAACAATTGTGTTGCTAATGCTCTGAAATCGGGTGGCGGTTGGCTGCGCGTCAATCACAACAATAGCCTTTCATAACCAAAACATTGGAGCGATATCCATGTTGCAACCGTGAAATGCACCAGATTTTACGGCAATATTTGCCTTAAAGCATACATTGTCAGTCAAAAAGGGGGAGGGGGCTGTGCGATGATGTGGCAGGATTTACTAGATCCAAGGGCACGTGTGCTAGAATCCAGCAAGGTGTGCAGAACCAGAAAAGATCGAGCATAAAATATGGGTGAGTGTCTCCTCATCCCCTTGGGAAGGCAGGCTACAACTTGTTAGAGGAGGGCATTGGCATCACTTGAGTAGGAGGGCTGTATACATGTACTGTACTGTACATGTTGTACAGCCTGTACAGCATGTTTCCATGGGGAACTCCATGTGAGGCCATAGCTACGTTTTGTATGGGGAGGGGTAGCTGGTATGTACTTTATGTACTTTACGGCGAACGGAGTGAGGATCTGACCCCAAGATCCTTGGAGTGAGCATCTCCCATACTATGCACTCAAAGCAAAGTATTCGGGCAACCAGAGTACGGTCTGGACGGGTTGGGAATCTGCAAAGTGGGGTGTCGTAAGTGTGCCCATCAAAAGACGTTAACTCACCAACTGTCATGCACAGTCAACCTGATGGGGGAACCAAACGGCGGGGAGATTGGAGGAGCAACCCAAACCACTACCCAGTGCTTCACCGTATTTCTGTGGAGCATGGCTGTTCCCCCGCCCAGGACTGCTTCTACATGAATTACCGACAGGGTTGGAGGATGTACAAACCTGTACCAGTCTTCTAAAGGGCAGGCCTTATGTCTGCCCAATTCCCGCCCCTATCTTCCTTTTCCTTTATATGGGCCATTGTTGGGAGTCCTGTTGCCACTTATTGATGGGACACATCCCCATTTTGCCACTTTCCCTCTTGTAGCCACTCTTTTCTGTAGTTAACCAGCAAAACGGGCGCTCATTGGTTACATCATTGGGTACTATATGATGTCTTCCACATTCTGTGGGTCCAAAATAAACCAAAACGGGCGCTCACTGGGTACCATATGATGTCTTCCACGCTCTGTGAGTCCAAAATAAACCAAAAAGCAAAGGATATGCAAAACCACCCATCAAGCGGGACCAGATTCTGTGGGCGAGTCGCCGTTCTCGTGATTGCGCATCTGCTGCTTGCCATACGCGCAACTTCGGGATGGCTCCGGGTTCCTGCGTTAAGTTTGGAGAGAGGACGGGCAGTACCACAGTCGTCGTACGGCCGCTCTTGAAAAAACATACAATTAGATCTCACGATTGATAATCCGTTCAGGAAACATACCGTTCATCTTCGCGAATTCCATTTGAACACGCGTTAGGGCTTGTGCATCGTATGCACCGTACCGGAACTAACGGCGTCGTGTCGGGAAAGTGATCGTCAGGCATGTCCGTGAAAGACCAGAATTTCCGGAATTAACACCACCTGTGCGAGGGCTGGCGTCCGTTGTCAAGGGATTGTCCAAGTACAGGCCTCTCGTCAGCCGAAGTCAGGCTACCGTGGAACTTCGGCACGCGCATGAACCCAACGGGATTTGCAGCCTAACAGGATGGTAGGTCGACTTATGGTTGGCGTGAAAGCCACCAACAGTATCGGTATTTGTTGGCGGTACGGGTTCTGAGTCGCATCCAAACACAGGTTTTGACGTCCCAACCAACTCTTTTTGGGAATGGTTCATACGCGATAACAGTTTTGCCGTCCAAGGAGGGTCGTGCGCATACGTGCGGGGCAGGATGTCGCATTCCGGAAGCAAATTCTCAGTTGCCACTTACATGAAATACCAGTAATCAAATTCGGTGCTCGGAACCTACAAAATGTTACACCCAACCCCCTTTCCATGTCATTTCGCTGGCCATGTTTCATGTAGGGCTGTCCATGGCCCCTGGATTCCGCATCCCCACGTGGGGATACGTGGTTTGCGCTTACGTGTGGACACGCAGGATACGTGGGGATACGTGGTTTGCGGGATACGTGTGCACACCCAGGGCTACGTGGTTTGCGGTTAGGATATGCTCCTCTTCAGTCTCAAGTGGAATCAAGAACAACGAGCATTCTGCATACATGTAAAAAAACACGGCAGGGAAGAAAACATGAAAACCGAGGGGGCATATGAACAACGACAAAAAAGTCCTCACCCCCCCCCCCCCCCCCCCCGGGGCTGGGGATCTCGGGCTGGGGATCTTGGGAGGGTGTTCTGTTCTTTCGGCGTCCGGCCTACCATCTACCTTTCCGAGTTTGTAACGACCGGGACGCGTACCCGGGACTGCAAGGTCCCTAGGAAAAATCTGATTAATCAGGCCGCGTGCCTGAACATATGATCGATGTTTACCGGCATCGTAGTATTGCTCGGCGGTTAAGTATGGCTCCGACTTGAAGGCTACGTCTGATAGTGGTTACATGTCTACCCCTCTTATAAGGGGTAAAAATTTACATAAGCTTAGGCCCCAATCGTCCTCAATGTCGATTGTACCGTGGCAATGGATAGGTGGATGTGCCCACGTGCCCATGCGCTTTGTTGTGTAAACTGATGAGCAGGTATGTACGTATAGTTACGTAAAAGTAAGTACGGACATAGGGCTCATTTATTTGGTTGCTTCTGATTCGACCCAGTCCGGGAGTATTTATCACAATGTGTTGTGATTAATAAAAAACGATGTTACAATTAGTAAGTACGTACAGGGGGCTCATTATGTTTACATTGTTGGTCTTAGACACATCACATG
>KV908557.1:134121-156621 GCA_002005505.1 Botryococcus braunii
CCACGGGGTCACACTGCCGGGAGTGTCGGGGTGGGAGTTTAGGGCTCTCGCCCCCATCTTCCTTTTTCCGTCGTGTATGCTCTCGGCGCTCCTCAATTCTAGAGCTCTCAACGCTGAGCGGACGCTCCATTTCCTGATTTATAATTAAGAGTGAAGCCTATTCTAACCGCATACCATAAATCCATCATGCAGGGACGTGGAATTGTGGATCCTGCACGATCCAATTCGGATTTAATATTATATGTCACAGATAATTAGACACACACAAGTGTCATCCAGATAAGTGAACAATGTCAACATTAACACCATTACCAGGTGGAAGCAGTTAAAAGGTCAGACTGATCTCTCTTGATCTGAACAAATGCATCCACGATGCCAAACACAGAGAAAAGTGAATTTAGATCAGGCTGTGAGTAAGAGTTTTTGACAACAACATGTTTCAAAATCACTATCGATTGACTTACACGGGCAGTATACGACACTGACCTAACTAACGATTACCTGCACGATCCAATTTGGATTTAATATTATATGTCACAGATAATTAGACACACACAAGTGTCATCCTGTGCATATGAATCACATTAGTACCTTGCTGGTAACCATTATACGACCATTGCTAACGTGCAGCATTAACTGCTTACCAGATAAGTGAACAATGTCAACATCAACACCATTACCAGGTGGAAGCAGTTAAAAGGTCTGCATGTAAGCAATACTGGCAGGACGAGTTTTGACCTGAAAAGGTCTGAATCGTCCTGGAAAGCTCCTAATTGTCCTGGAAAGGTCTTGATCGAGCTGGAAAGGTACTGAAGGATACTGAAAAAGTCCCAAAATTTTCTGGGTTATTTTTAGGGTGTCCCAGAAATATCCTAGTAAAAGCACGGAAAGGGATTAGAGTAGGCTGGGACATGTTTGGGAACTCCCGGAAACATCCCCAGGCCATCGGGATGGTTTTCAGACATCCTGTAAATGTGCTGGTGAATGCTGGACAGATGCCAAGACATGTTGGAAATCCCCAGTTCAATCCCAAAACTTCTCGGGATCACCTGTGAATGCTGGAAAGGTGCCAAGACATGCTGGAAATCCCCAGTTCATCCCCAAAACATCTCAGGATCACCTGTGTACATCCTAGGAAGCAATGCAAAACATCCTAGGAAGCAATGTTGCAACATTATCATTAGTTCACAATCAAAATGCAGCCCTTATGGCTGTCACAACAACGTCAGCGACGAAAGTATGCCTTACCTGTAGCATTTCCTAGGGTATAATGCTCTAGTATGGTCCTTGGCATTGCTCTATGATTTGCCATGTGATCTAGATTCACGGTACAACCTTGCTCAGGTACTCGCTCGGTTGCCCGACTATACGTCCGTGGCAGTACGGTGTCCATCCGACCCTGGATGGGATTAAGGGCGAACCTGTGAATCAAGCATGTAACACTCTTTCCGTTCACACCACGAACTGTCTCACTGTCTCATCCAAATCTCTTCCGCTTAGTTAACGCTACAGTGGTATCGGCGACAAGGCTAGTTCCTTGTCGTTCGTTCGTGGTGCGTTCTTTTCTTTCGAGATTTGTGATGTCGCGGCATCCTCGTTCGGGTCCAAGGGCTCGTGCATCTAGTCCTGGCATCGCAGAGCCAGATCCATCCCTAGATCTTCTTGATTATGTATATGTAGATCTTTTAAGGGTAGATCCTCGTCGTGTGCTTAGGCATCGGGTAGATATCGGTGCCATGCCCGAAGGAGCCGTTGCATTAGGATCTGGTGTTCCGTCGCATTTCCCTCCAGTTGATACCGCTCAGAGCATTTTAAAGGGACTTGAGATGTTAGTTCAGTGCTCTCTCGCACAACCTGCACCTGTGGTCGTGCCGCAGCCCATACCAACGGCAACTCCGGCATCGGCTACAGCTTCGTCAGGTTCAGGGAAGCCCTCGCTTCAGTTTCCAGACACATCTGTATTTGATGGAGATCCAATGAAGTTGGATCCATGGCTTATGCAGACTGAAATGTTTTTGGGGGCCTACGATGTAGGCCTGGCATCCGCTCGGTCCGTGGAGGTGGCTACGATGTTCTACCGTTGCTTCCAACTACAACTTGAGTTGAGGAGGCACCTTACCAAATCAAATACCACTTGATTTGGGTTTCTTTCTTGGTTTTCAGCAGTGTGAGCCCTGCTTTTAGATGGTTTCCACCTGTTCTGCAGTCCAGTATGGGATCCCTGTATTGCACGACGTGGGGAATCTTCAGGACTTTTTCTCTAGCTGTTGCCATAGTTTCATGACCCATTACGTGGATGGGCATGGTGTATGTAGGAAGTTTCAGACATCACCCCCTGACAGTGACCTGGCCAGTCCTGATGTTCAGTGTAAGAGTGGTGCAGCTTTCTCGTTTCCTGCAAGTACTTCTCATGTTGTATTGTTTTGTCAGAGTAGTGACAGAGCGTCTGCTGTCAGCCAACTTGTAACCCACTTACTCCCTGGTACCAGATTGACTGTGCTTTCTGGCCCAAGTGATTGTGGACAGGTGTTGTGTAACGGCAGGAAGCTGCCAGGTCCTGAAATGTGTAGGATTTTGGGCAGGAAGCTGCCGGGTCCTGAAATGAAGGTTCTGGAAAGTGGCACGCGTCTTGGCGTCGAAGGAAGTCCCGGTGCTGACCGGCTTGTAAGAGATTCCGCTGAATGCTCTAACCTGACTGGTGTCTCGTCTCTCTCTCTCTTCCTTTGCCACTATAAGGTGGTATCGGCGAGTAAAGCAAGGTTTTGCTAATCTACCTGTTGGGTATAATGTCGGCAGCTACTTTCACCACGTTGGTTACGTCGTATTGTGAGAAGTTGGGGGCGGCCAGCGATGTTGCCGAGCTTGATGCACTAGATCTCACGCTTGATAGTGACTACCCAAGGTTTCGTAAGAAGGATTTTGATGAACTGATGGCGAAGTGTAAGGTCGAGGTGGCGCGCGATAACTACGATGTCGGCGATCATACGGATCTGATCAGTAGTTCGATTGCCCAGTTTTATGTCGCTACTGTTAAATTTCTAAAGATAGGTGCTCTTGCTGCTTTTCGTCCTGTCTGGGCTACAAGTTATGCGCGAAAGGTTTTTATGACGGAGGTTGCTCGTGATCCTGCGGTGTCGCACAAGCTTCCGTCTAATGCGTTAGGCAAGCTGCCGGTGTTCACGGGAAATAACACTAGGCACTGGGTTGCTATTGTTAAGAATTATGTTGAGGCACAGGGAATCAACGATGACCAGCAAAAGCTTCGCGTTGGCGTCTCATTTCTCTCTACAAGCATTCAGGGTCACTGGTCCTCGTATGTCGTAACCCATCCTTCCCCTACTTTCGAAGATTTTCAGCAATCCTGTTTGATTTTTATGACAAGAATGTAGGGGTGACGGAGGCCCGCCGCCACTGGCAGGGGGTTCGTCAAGATTCGAAGTCTGTTCAGGAGTATGCCTTGGCGTTTAACTCCGCTCTTGCCGACCTGAATTCCATGCCTGGTGGGGAGGTCACGGAGAATGAGAAGGTTACGAATTTTCTGAATGGGTTGCGTGCATCGTTGCATTCTCAGTGTCGAATTAACCACAAAACTGGTTGTGCTTTTGATTCGTATATGGAGCTCTACCAGATCGCTCATGGGCTCGATGATACTGTCGCTGAAGGGTTTCGTTCGCGCGGTTCCGATATGTTTCCTTCGAATCACCATGCTTATCGTGGGTTTGGTCGTTTCGATCGTGGGTTTGGTCGTCCGCGCGGTGTGTTTAAGGCTCGTGGGTTTCGTGCTCGTGGTCGCGGTTTTGATCGCGGTGATCGCTCGCATAATCGCCATGTCCCGGGTTTTCATCATGGGTCTTTTCCATCCCAGTCCATGCCGCTCACTTGTTATGGGTGTGGCCTCCCTGGCCACAAACAGTCCGAGTGCCCTATGACTCCCGGGTTCTCGCAAGGATCTGCGCAGGTACCCCAAGCCCCAGCACATCACGCCGGTCCCCCAAATTCTGGTCGCGGCAATGCACCGAGTGGGCGTGGATCATCTCGTGGGCGTGGACGCTTTGGCTGGTATGAAGACTTATCTTTCTCAAAACTTGTGGCTGCTCATGTTTGTTTGGAATGGGGACCTAGAATTGAAATCCTTGTTTGTGAAGATACCCCCAAAGTGAACCTGCAAGATGGTCATGTGTATGCGTTCGTGCTTAAGCCCGAAAAAGCCCATGAAGTGCTCTCCGAGTATAATGCCCTGAAGAAGAATGCCCGTCAGATTGGCGCTTATTTTGTTTTGCCCAAACGAGTTGCTAACGCAGTAAGTGTTGCTCCCCTTTTAAAAAGTAAAGAGAGAATTATGGAGGGGAGGCGCAACGAAAGTGTAGCTTTGAAAAGTGCGCATGGGGAAGAGAGAATTGTGGCCCCATGGTCTTTTGAAGTGTGGTATGACAAGAAGAGGCCCAGTATATCAATGGTGAGAAAAGAACACCCCGAAGCGCAAATGGTCTTGCGCGGTATGGTTGCAGGGGCAACCGCTGATTGTGCAGTTGATACCGGGGGAGAACTCTCATTCATCTCGGCAGAATTTCTGAAGAAAGTGAACAGAACCCCGCAACAAGTGGATGAATTGGAAGTGGAAGTGGCCACGGGTGACATTGCGAAAGTGGTGCAACAAGTGCAGTTGCGAACAGTTTTCAAGTCTTTGCCTTGTGTGCATACTTACTATGTGCTACCAAAATTGGCTGGTGACTGTGAAGTCTTGTTGGGCATGGATTTCCTTAAGCGCTATAAGGCCAAGATTGATGTAGCGGAAGATACGTGTACATTTTGGAACAGAGGGCGAGGCGTGATTGTTAAGTCCATTTCTGCTACTGCTAAGAGCGCTAGAAAGAAGTCCACTGTCATCTCTGCGAGGCATTTGGCGCGCTGTATGAAGCAAGGATGTCCAGTGTTTGTGGGCATGGTAAGCAAGAATGAAGGGCATGATAACGAGACACGCTCGGATGAGCAAGGGCATGAACATGTTGATAGGCAAGAGGGCAACGAAGCGCGTAACGAAGGGCATAGCGATTATGATCATGATGTTAAAGAGTTCGAACCTGCTTTTGGGCCTACAAACAAGGCCGATGTCCCTTCTGATAAAAGTGGATTGAATCACCCCATTTGTCAACATCTTCGTGCTGAGTTCAGTGATGTCTTTTCTGAGAAATTAGAAGGCCTACCTCCTGACAGACATCTGTTCCACACTATCCCATTGTATAGTGAACATGTTCCTCCATCCCGACCTGGTTACCGTTTAGCTTTGCCTGAGTTGCAAGAAGCACAGAGACAGGTTGCTGAACTTCTTGAGCAGGGATTGATTCAACCAAGTTGCAGTCCGTTTAGCAGCCCTGTTCTGTTTGTGAAGAAAAAGGATGACACGTTGCGTATGGTTATCGACTATCGTGCGTTAAACCGCATTACTGTCCCTGATCGTTATCCTCTCCCGCGGATTGATGAGTTGCTTGATAAACTGCAAGGTGCTGTGTGCTTTACAAGTCTTGATTTACTCTCTGGTTATCATCAAATTCGCTTGCAAGAGGAAGATGTTCCCAAAACTGCTTTCCGTGTTCCTTTTGGCCATTATGAGTTCAAAGTTCTACCCTTCGGTTTGACAAATGCCCCCGCTACTTTTCAACGTATGATGAATCGCGTATTCCATGACTTTGTGGCTGAAGGCTTTGTGGTAGTGTACCTTGATGATGTTTTGATCTTCTCTAAAACCGAGGAAGAGCATAAAGAGCATTTGCAAAAAGTGTTCGAGCGCCTACGTGAAGAGAAATTGTTTGTGAAGCTAAAGAAGTGTTCTTTTTGTCAGCCTGAACTACGCTATCTTGGCTTTATTGTGGGGAAGCATGGAATCAAGATTGATCCGGATAAAGTCGCAGCAGTGATGAAGTGGGTCGTACCGACGACGGCCACTGAGGTACGACAGTTTTTGGGCCTCTGCAATTTTTCGCGGAAATTTGTGCAGGGGTATAGTCAACTTGCTGCCCCGTTGAATCACTTATTGCGCAAAGGTGTCCCTTGGCTGTGGACTGATACATGTCAAAAAGCCTTTGATGGGTTGAAGTGGGCCATCACAAATGCCCCAGTGTTGGCAATCCCTGATCTCTCCCCGGATGCGCCTAAGTTTCGGGTAGTGTGTGATGCCTCAAAGAATGGTGTTGGTGCTGTGCTTGAGCAAAATGGACGCCCATGTGCCTATATGAGCCGGAAATTTTCTGATGCTGAGAGAATCATGTCACCGAGCAAGAGTTGGCTGCAGTGTGTATGGCATTGACTGATTGGCGATGTTATCTCCTTGGGAAACCCTTTGAAGTGGTCACTGATCATGCAGCAAACACGTTTTTGCCGTCCCAATCGGTTTTGAGCCCTCGGCAAGCCAGGTGGTCGGAGTTGCTCCAGATGTACTCTATAGAGTGGAAGTATGAGCCCGGTCATACTAATGTTGCGGACCCTTTGAGTAGGAATCCAGCGTTCGTCGTTAGTTCTTTGGTGCACACTCCTAGGGGCTCTGTTCAGCATAGGGCCGCGATGGGGGGTGCGGCATAGGTCATCGTATTAGGTGTGCTGTACTTACGCGCAAGGGGGCGCGTTCCACTGGAGGCGGTACGGCCCCGCCATTAGGTGGGGTGGTCCCTGGAGCAGCGAGTGACTCGGGCGACGCGTGCCCGGATGGGTTCACCATGTGGTGCCCCGAGGGGGAAGACTGGTTGCACCGCATACGGACCGCGTATGAGAAGGATCATCTTCTAAGGGATGGGCGTAAAAGACAAAGAGCGAAGTTGGTCGCTAACGATGGTTACTGGTTCCGTGGAAAAGCAATGTATGTCCCCGAAATGGCAGATGGTAAAGATAAAGAGCTCAAAGAAGCCATTCTCAAAGAAAACCATGAAGTGCCACAGGCAGGCCATGTGGGCCGGACTAAAATGTTGGAGAAAATACAACGGTATTTTTGGTGGCCGAAGCTGAGGGAAGGTGTTGAAGATTTTCTTCGCGTTTGCGATGCGTGCCAGCGCAACAAGGTGGATACCTCACTGCCAGCTGGTCTGCTGCAGCCTCTACCAATTCCTTCACGAAGGTGGGAAAGCATCTCCATGGATTTTATTACTGACTTACCCAGAACGGTGAACGGGAATGATGCTATCCTTGTGGTTGTGGACCGACTGTCTAAATATGCGCATTTCATCCCAACAACTGATCAGCTGTCTGCTGAAGGTCTTGCTGATGTGTTTGTGGATCGTGTGTTTAAGCTGCACGGTATGCCTAAAGAGGTGTTGACTGATCGCGGAACGGTGTTCACGAGTGCCTTCACTAAAGCGTTGTTTAAAATTTTGGGCACGAGGTCTGTCTTTTCAACGGCTTATCATCCACAGACTGATGGCCAAACTGAGCGTGTGAATCGCATTGTGGAAGACATGTTGCGGCATTATGTTAGTCCTACGCAACATGATTGGGATGTGCATGTGCCAGCCGCACAATTCGCTTATAACAATGCTTATCAAGAATCCGTTCGCACAACTCCATTCCGGTTGGTGTATGGGGAGAATCCTATTGAGCCGTTTGCAGTGATTTCTGGGACCACTTTTCCGTTGGCTAAAAGATTTGCTATAAAGTTGCATGATGATCTCGCGTTAGCGAAGCGCAACCTGATTGAGGCACAAGATAGGCAGCGCACTTATGCTAACCAGGGGCGCAGACATGTTGAGTATGAAGTTGGGCAAGAAGTACTCTTGTCCACTAAGAATATTCGTTGGAAGCATCCTGGCACCAAGAAGTTTTTGCCTCGTTTCATTGGGCCATTCAAGATTTTGGCTAGGATTGGCGCTGTTGCATATAGGCTGGAGTTGCCTGATGAGTACACCATTCACAATGTGTTTCATGTGTCGCTGTTGAAGCCATATCATAAGGGTGTCAACGTGGCTCCCTCACCTCCGCCAGATTGGATTGATGGTGATTGGGAATACGAGGTGGAGTGTATTTTGATGCATCCAGAGAAGAAGGCTGCGCACCATGCGCCGAAGAAAGAATACTTGGTGAAATGGAAAGGCTACGGGCCTGAGCAAAACTCATGGGAACCAGAAGCAGGATTAATAGAACATGCCCAAGAGGTTGTCCAGGAGTATTGGGCTGGTCGCGCTCTCAATGAGAAGGTGGGAATAAGGAAGCGCACGAAAGGTGTCGCGGCTGCAGGCAACGGTACTAAGAAGCGAAGTAATGCGCATGCCTCAGCAACTACGAATCCTGCGCCTAAGAAGAGGCGGCCTTAGACACGGAGAGGCGATCTTTTCCTGCACTTGTTTGTTGCGGGTACAGCATGGCTGCCCGCCGGGGGGAGGGAGAAGGGCTTAGTTGCTCCCCGCGTGTCACCCCGTTGTTATACAAGTGGGAAGTTCAGTACGGTGAGCTGTATAGCGCGCGCATGATGTTAAGTGTAGATCATCGATCCACTTTGAAGCCCGCCATGACAATTTCAAGCAATGAATGATGATGAACAAAGCTCACTGACGTACCCTGGCGTACCTCACCATTGGAGGCTCAACAAATTTGTCGCCAAAGCTATGTGTGTAAAAAAAAAAATATTGTTGCTTGAGTGTAGACGGCATGTACACTGCTTGAAGAACTCTTACCTTACAGAGTCTTGCTCGTGATGACTGCTCTGATGTGAGCGAGGACGCTCCCATGTAGGGGAGGGGGAAGTTGTAACGGGAGGAAGCTGCCAGGTCCTGAAATGTGTAGGATTTTGGGCAGGAAGCTGCCGGGTCCTGAAATGAAGGTTCTGGAAAGTGGCACGCGTCTTGGCGTCGAAGGAAGTCCCGGTGCTGACCGGCTTGTAAGAGATTCCGCTGAATGCTCTAACCTGACTGGTGTCTCGTCTCTCTCTCTCTTCCTTTGCCACTATATGTTGGAAGGGGCTACTGGGCAGCAATCTCATGATGTCTTGCTTTCGGGCCCTGTGTTGACTGCTTTGGGCATTACTTCCACCGTTCAGAGCTCGCCCCACTGCTACTCATCAGGCTTGCCCTTGTTTCGTTGCTTTGTGCAGACTGGTTGTTTGAGTGTGAAGCAAAAACCCCTGCCAGCAACTTCTTTTGACTCTTTTGTGCAGTTAAACACTAGCCAGACTGTGAATGGTCCTGATCTCTCCTCTACGTGCCTTGAATTTGAGGGAATTCTTGCTGGTAGACCTGTCAGGATTTTGTTAGACAGTGGGGCCTCTGCAAACTTTATTGATAATAAACTTGTGCAGGAGCTTGCCCTTCCCACTGCTTCTTTAAGTTCACATGTTGCTATTCGTGTTGCTGATGGTAGGACCTCTGTAGTAGAGAGTAGTGTGGCAATTGACCTGACTGTGGGGTCTCTGGATTTTGGAGTCACCTGTCTCCCCACAGAGTTGGCATACTATGACCTTGTTTTAGGGAAACCTTGGTTGACTGTGTTTAATCCGGTTGTAAATTGGAAGCTAAATGCAGTGTCATTGATTCATTCTGATAGGACACATGTACTTGTGGGCTGCCAAAGGTCAGGTGTACCTGAGTATGTGATCTCCTCCATATGCATAGAAGTGGAAGAGTTGGTCCAGTTGGGTGATCCAATGTATCTGATTCAGCTTAATGCAGTGACCGAACCCTCCTTAAATACTAATACATATAACGTGCCAGAGTTGGAGCAGCTTCTGCAGGAATTTAAAGATGTCCTTTCAGGACTGCCTCAGGGCCTGCCTCCCTGTCGTGCTGGAGACCACTATATTAGATTGGAGCCGGGCGCAGTTCCTCCAGCCTCCCGCATTTATCCACTGTCCGGAGCCCAGCTTGCTGAGCTTCGTGCACAGTTGCAGGAGCTCCTAGAGAGGGGCTTCATCCGCCCATCGACTTCCCCTTTTGGTGCACCTATCCTGTTCGTCCCGAAGAAGGATGGTGGTTGGCGTTTGTGTATTGACTATAGAGCCTTGAACAGGGTTACAGTGAGAAATCAACACCCTTTACCTAGGATTGATGAAATGTTTGAGCAGTTGCATGGAAGTTGTGTGTTTTCTAAGCTTGACCTTGCCTCTGGCTACCACCAGATTCGTATGCATGAGGATAGCATAGAAAAGACTGCTTTTAAAACCCGTTATGGTCATTATGAGTTCACTGTTATGCCTTTTGGGTTAACTAATGCTCCCGCCACTTTTCAATCTGTTATGAATACTATCCTGGCTCCCTTTCTGGATAGGTTTGTGTTGGTTTACCTGGATGACATCCTGATATATTCTAAGTCTGTTGAAGAACACATGGAGCACTTACGTATTATCCTGTCAGTGCTTAGGGAACATAAATTCTATTGTAAAAGATCTAAATGTGAGTTTGTTTCTAAGCAGGTGGAATACTTGGGACACTTGTTGACACCCCAAGGGATTATGGTGGATCCGAGGAAGGTTGCAGCCATCCGGGACTGGCCCACTCCCTTGAATGTGTCACAGTTGAGAGGTTTCTTAGGCTTGACTTAATACTATGATACATTTATAGATCATTTTGCAGATGTTGCATTTCCCCTTACTGAGCTATTGAAGAAGGATGTGACCTGGGCTTGGGAGGGACCTCAAGCCCAAGCCTTCATTGCATTGAAGGATCTTGTGTCCTCTCCTCCATGTTTGTTAATGCCAGACTTAGACAAACCTTTTGTTGTGCATGTAGATGCCTCAGGCTTTGCTGTGGGTGCTGTTTTGCAGCAGGATCAAGGCCAGGGACTGCAGCCCGTCGCCTTCGAGTCCAGGAAACTCCAGCCCCCGTATGACCCCGTATGACCGAGAATTATTGGCTCTTGTTCATGCTTTGCTTAAATGGAAACATTTGCTGTTGGGTGCTAAATCTACAGTTCACACTGATCAGCAGGCTTTAAAGTACTTACTGACTGCTCCTGTTAGGACTAGTAGGCAGGAACGTTGGCTCACTGAGATTATGAGGTTTATGCCTGATATAAAGTATGTTAAAGGCACTGATAATGTGGTTGCAGATGCCTTGTCTAGGCGTGTTGACCTTGCAGTGATGCATGTCTCCTCTGTTGCTGTCTCTTCTCTCCTACAAGAGATTGCCTTGCTTTGTGTTTCTGATCCCACAGTTGCTACACTTGTGGATGAGGGTGTTTTGGTATTGAGGCTCTCTGTACCTTATTCTGTGCAGTCAGGAAAGGTCTATGTACCTGATGCATTGAGAGAGAAGGTGCTGAGAGAGTGTCATACCACACCCTTTTCTGGCCATCTTGGTATTAACAAGATGTATGAGTTAGTGTGCAGGAAGTTTTGGTGGCCACGTCTCAGCTCATCAGTCAGGGACTTTTGCAGGTCTTGTGACACCTGCCAGCGCACTAAAGGAACTGGAGCCGTACCTTATGGTTTGCTTCAGCCACTGCCCATTCCAGATGGACCTTGGCAGAGCGTTTCCCTTGATTTAATGACTGATTTACCTGTCTGTTGTGGGTTTGACTCTATTGTGGTATTTGTGGATAGGTTTTCTAAGTTGTGTGTCTTGGCTGCATGCACTAAAACCATCACTGCACCTCAACTTGCACAACTGTTTATAGACAGGGTCTTTGTGAGATTTGGAATGCCTACCTCCATTGTGAGTGATAGAGATCCGAGGTTCACTAGCCATTTTTGGAAGGCCTTTGTTAAATTATTGGGTACTGAGATTGCTATGTCTACTGCTTACCACCCTCAGACAGACGGGCAGACAGAGAGAATGAATCGGACCATGGAAGACATGTTAAGAGGGTTTGTGGGGCCGAGACAGGATGACTGGTGCAAGTATTTAAGCATGGTGGAGTTTGCTTACAATAACTCTCTCCAGGCTTCCACACTGCAGACACCCTTCTTCCTGAATCACGGGCGCCATCCCCTTACTCACTTGTCTTCTGTTGTTCCTTCACGTTCTGCAAATCCTGCTGTGTCTGAGTGGGTTGAGGGGCTGCAGACTGCCTTGAAAAGTGCCAAGTCTAATCTTGCCTATGCACAGCAACGGCAGAAGTCTTATGCAGATAGAAAGAGACGAGACCACCCTTTCAAGGTGAGGGACCAGGTGTTGCTGGCTGCAAGGAAGAACCAGCTTTCACCTGGGCTCTCGTCAAAACTATCAGCTAAGTATTTTGGGCCCTTTACTATTGCTGCAGCAGTTGGTACTCGTGCTTTTAGACTTATCTTGCCTGAGACTGTGAACATTCATCCTGTGTTTCATGTTTCCCAGCTGAAACCTTATGTGTCTTCATCTGTACCAGTGACTGTTACTTCACCACCTCCTTTGTATGCAGATAAGCGTGGCGGCGTTTATGAAGTTGAGGCCATCATTGCTAAAAAGAGAGTTGGAAAGTCTTGGCGGTACTTGGTCAAATGGATGGGCTATGATGAGACTGAGAACACTTGGGAGCCCCTTGCCCATGTTCGCCACTTAGCAGACGACGTGGCAGCTGCCCCAGTCCTTTCTTAAGTCCCACTTGCGGGCATCCCCTGTTGAGCCACTTGCGGCCTTGAGACTTTTCCAGCCCTTTTGCGGCTGATGACCCTTGGACTTCGCCAGCCAGCTTGGACCTGGGAGGGAGGGAGGGTGGAAGGGTCTGGGAGGGAGAGGGATCATGAATTGGGTTGCATGCATGTCTCTTATTTATATGCTTTGCATGGGTTATGTTTCCTTGACCCACGGCTCCATTTTGTGATGCACTTGCTGTGGCAGTGTAGCTGCAAATTGTAGTTCCGTGTCTGCATGACTTGCTTTAGTATCTTACCCATGAGATACACTATGTGGTAGTTAGCTGTGTATGGCTTGCTGCTCTAGACAATATGCCTTATGCCTGTGCTGGAAAGCCACCTCAAGCAAAGGTTACACTGCAGTGCAGGGTAACTGGACCTAAGGTTTGGACAAGTGCTAGTCTAATGACTCAACCTAATTGTTTCATCACTGGTGTGAGTGCTGTCTAGAGAGTTCGTCCCCTAAGTTAGAGGATCCGCCTTGCAGACGATAGTCCTTAGAATGTTAAGGTATTCGGGCATTGAGCAGATGAGTCCCTCGTCTGTGTCGTGCTAACTTGCTTTGTGGACTTCATCCTCTGACTTGCTGATTTGGTAACTATAGGAGGTGTGATTATCTATAGTTACAGTAAGCAGGGTTCGTGATACCCCTGTCTTACGTTTGTGGCCCCATTGCCATAAACACCATCTCATAGCTTATGCCAAGGGGGAGGGCATGTAGCATTTCCTAGGGTATAATGCTCTAGTATGGTCCTTGGCATTGCTCTATGATTTGCCATGTGATCTAGATTCACGGTACAACCTCGCTCAGGTACTCGCTCGGTTGCCCGACTATACGTCCGTGGCAGTACGGTGTACATCCGACCCTGGATGGGATTAAGGGCGAACCTGTGAATCAATAATGTAACACTCTTTCCGTTCACACCACGAACTGTCTCACTGTCTCATCCAAATCTCTTCCACTTAGTTAACGCTACATTACCAGACTGATCTCTCTTGATCTGAACAAATGCATCCACGATGCCAAACACAGAGAAGAGTGAATTTAGATCAGGCTGTGAGTCAGAGTTTTTGACAACAACATGTTTCAAAAACACTATCGATTGACTGCCTGAAGCTTCGTTCAGTCGCACCTAGTAATATCAGATCAACGCGTTGAATTGCGCTGTTCTGACCCTTTTTCACGAATTCCTATCAGAATCTAAGTTTAGGGCCTTGGAAATTGGCCCTCATCCTAATATGGGTCTATCACTTTATTAGCTGTTAGGATAAGCCCATGTCGGATAACCACAAACATCCTGCAGGACGTTCTCTGCCTTGTTTCTAAATGTCTCTATCATCAGTACTTGTGGCCAAGAGGCCACTGGCTGTTTATCAAAGAGTTTCCCTTGAGTTAACCACGTGGATTAACTATACAGCTACTTCATTCTGACTGAAAGTTGTACCCTTTGAATTGACCTGACAGTACACAAATTCCAACAGGAATCCAGGGGCCAAATATGCAAGGTGATAATGAGAGGGAAAGAGAGAGAGAGAGAGAGAGAGAGAGAGAGAGAGAGAGAGAGAGAGAGAGAGAGAGAGAGAGAGAGAGAGAGAGAGAGAGAGAGAGAGAGAGAGAGAGAGAGAGAGAGAGAGAGAGAGAGAGAGAGGGGGGGGGGGGGGGGAGGGAGAGAGAGAGAGAGAGAGAGAGAGAGAGAGAGAGAGAGAGAGAGGGGGGGGGGGGGAGAGGGAGAGGGCTGATTTGTACTTGGGAAAAAAGTTAAAGTGTGCATGACCCGGCACACGCGGGCAGGTACTACTGAGCTCTCGGCGCTCGGAAATCCTGCGCTCTCGTGCGACAGCCCGCCGGGGCTGGGGCTGCCAATTGATGTAAAGGGGAGAACCGCTGCATAGTGGGAGGGACGCGCCGTGGCGCGTGGAGGGGTCTGACGCGGCAGGGCCGTGCGTGTGCTAGCGGGGTTTATCATTTTTACGGGCTGGTGACGTATCGTTGCAGTGGCGCGTGTGTGTGGGGGGCTTCTTCGCGTAAGGAAAGGACGCAGCTGTTTACTGTGCGTGTGACAGGTCTACATCCTTTTGCGGCGGCGGGGCGGGTATGCAGCGGTTCCCCCCTTTACGACAGATGTCTTCTAGAAGAAAGAAGAAGAAAGAATTACATCAACCCAGCCCAAAGGGCCTGATGAGATGTAAACGAATAAACCAACGGTATATGAGAACCTAGTTGAAATAATATTATGAGATAACAGAGATAACCATACTAATATCTGGATAATGAAAATGAAAAAGAAAAATGGCCAAGTCACCGCCGCTGACACACTTGACGGGCCTGGAATGCATCAAATATAAAATTAATAACCGCAACCTGATCCTCTTGCCAGATGAAATTACGTAGTGACCACGAGTGGGACAAGAACAAATGTGGATAGCGGTCACGAACCTGAGCAAGTGCAGGGCAATGAAACACAAAATGATGCTCATCCCCCACCGCTATGCCACACATGTCACATAGGCGTTCTGAACGGGGGATATGGGTGCGTCTTCCTACATCTATAGATAAGTCATGGACTCCAAGACGAAACTTAAAAAATTGCCTAACGCGCCTAACACTAACTGGCACAGAAAGCAGTATTTCACGTTGAATCGGCCTTGTTCGGGCAAACCATCAAAGATAAGTGCATAATTGGGGGTCCTTAGGTGCTAGTCTAGGAGAGATGTGCAATCCCTCATCCGAGGGCCGCTGGGCATTAGTGAGTATTGCCCTGAAAGTATCCATGTCCACCTCATGAGGACTACGACAGTCCACCGGATAGGGGTATCCAAGTTTTATTTAGGCACGCATGAACGACCCTTCCCAAGTTGAACTATGTGTTGTGACTCCATAGTAGCATGAGTCCCTAAGAATACTCGCATACATGTGATCCTCTGGGAGGTCACAAAGAGAATTCCAAAACGTTGCCATGCGCTTCAACCATTGATGTCGCAGTGGGCGGATGCCTAGCTCACAAAGAAGGACATCTGTTCTCACCGTGCGCCGGACCCCAATGATCATGCGCAGCATACTGATAAAGTCATTTTCCAAGTTTTTTACCGAAGTCCCACACAAGGGCTTGGGGAAAGTGTGCACACCCCAAATTTCACATGCGTACGACGCGGTGGGGACAACACATGTTAAAAAGAGCCGAATAAGGATCCGAATTGAGACCAACAATCAAGGTTACCATATCGCTGTTGTATTGAGGACCACGCCCCCCACATCTTCCCTCGTAGATGACCAAATGTTTCACCCACACCTGCCACTGAAGAAATAACGATCCCGAGGTGGCGACACTGTGTAACCACTTTTCTAGACCCTCCGATCGGGGCTTCTAGACCCGGTGAATTTCTGGGCGCCCCGTCGACATTTTGGGATGCCTTTTGCTGCCCTCAACATTTTAAGATCTGCCAGAGGCAGAACGCATGGCAGAACACAGGTGGGCTTTCGGAAGCCGCTTTCCTCAGGATCGGCTACCCAAATGGTAGTACCCCATGCGTCAGGGTCTCTCGCCGCACTCCGTTTATGTAGGTTGGCCATTCAGTCGTACCCACAGAACACCCGATTTTTTACGCAGGGGCAACTGGGCTTTTCTCCTCGAGCTGCTTGAAAAACAAAGATTCCGTCACAGCTGGTTCAACTCTGACGCGCTGCGGGACCATCAAAGTAAGGCTCGGACGTGCCGTCAAGTGATGTGTTGGTGTTCTGGTCTTCGCCGAAGTTTGGCCATGTTCATTTCATGGAAAGTTTCTGATAATCGGTACTGGGGGTTGTTTGTAGGTCAACAATGTCGGACGACAAAAATTGTGAGAGCATCCGAGCTGGCGGCATGAATTCCGCAAAGGAGTTGAGCCATGGACGGGCTTCCAGCCTTCCTAATGGTTCAATGCCAATAAGCAGAGACGATATAAGGAGGGGAAGTAACCCTATTGGAGTAAGCAACCCCCTTGTGGTTGACGGGACAAGGTGTTCTGATTGGCGGTGGCTTCGACTGGTCCCATTGTTAAAATTTTGGTTGTATCTGAAAATAAAACAGCACCAATTGTTAAGGGCAGTCTCTTCAGGTGTCAAAATCCTGTGCCGACACGGAAACGCCCTCTAATCATGGTTGTACTGGACCGTTTAGGATCCACCCGGCCCGTCTTTTCACCGAACAGTAGCTTTTATTGCTTGGTACAGTCGCAGTCGTAGGGAAGCTTTTTTGCATGCCTTGCGTAGTATCTTCAACTGGGTGACCAGCTGGTGCAATCGCGAACGACGTTCAGGGTGAAAAGCTTTGAAACAACATTGGTGGGGGGCCTCCAGATCGACAGGAGGATGTTGACTTTATGGCGCCCAGACGGCGCCGACAATTCAATTTCTTCGCAACCAGGAGAAGCTTCTGTGGCACAAGCCCACAATGGCACTCCTTCGCAGATGTTTATTATGCACAATACTGCACCCCCTCACTATCACCCTGGTGTATATCACCAGAATGCACCATATCAACCACCAGAATACGGTATGTAACTGTTGACCTCTGCTTGCTGTAGAGTGGTTACTACCTTAGGCAACCAGAACCAGATCTGCATGGGAGCCGTGCTTTATTTGTTAGGAGTTACTGCCCATGCAGTATATGCTGTTGTCTGCATGGCTTCTGTGAACCTCATAGATTGGCAGGGGAATGGCCTTCTTTTTATCATTAGTGTCGCCGTTGTTTTACTGCCTCTGTTGACTGTTCCCCCTTGAGGGGGGGAGGGGGGGCAGGGGGAGTACAGGTGCGTCCATCTATGATGCAGTACCCACAGTGGCCATGGCCAGTGCAGCAACAAGCAGGTGAGGTCCCGTGTCGGTGGGTGCATGGTCAGTTAAAGTCGGTAAGAGCCTTTAGATGTAGTAAGCATGTAGTGCTCAGTTGGATCAGGATTGCTACAGTTTGGAACGAGTAGCAGACTTTGCTTTGTTACTGGAAGCATGGGGTGTTTGTAGTATTTATTTGATTGCAAACCCCACCCCCATCCCCCCAAGAACCGCAACACAGAACCCTTTCGCACACATCAATGCCTCCCCCTCAAGGCTGCTCTTTCCTGCTGTTCATGCCTCTCCCTTCTCCCCTCATCCTCTCCCTCCCTTCTCCCCTGACTCCCTCTTGGCTCTCCCCCCCCTCCCCCAAACAACAAGTCCATGGCCCCTTTCTTTCTCTCCTCGTCCGCACGTACCTCTGGTCCTGCTTCCCCTCTCCCTCTTCTTTCTATTGTGGCCCCTCCCTTTAGTCTCCCACCCCCCTTGTGTCTTTTTATGTGGCGTTTTATTTGTCTTATGTCTTTTCATTTGTCTTTAAGTGTCTTTTTATTGAGCTGTAAGGAGGCCATACCACTTGGAACGGGGTGCATGGCTGGGAAAGGTCCCCCTCGCTTCGTTCCTGGGTGTGAGAGCTGGCAATGGGGGGGGGCGGCCAAAGTCTATTGGTGAATGCCTTTGTTCTCTCTCTCTCTCTCTCTCTCTCTCTCTCTCTCTCTCTCTCTCTCTCTCTCTCTCTCTCTCTCTCTCTCTCTCTCTCTCTCTCTCTCTCTCTCTCTCTCCCCCTCCCTCCGTCCCCCACCCCCTCTCTCTCTCCCTCCCTCTTTCCCCCCTCTCTCTCCCTCCCTCTTTCCCCCTCTCTCCCTCCCTCCCCCCACTCTCTCCCCCCCTACACACACACACATTCCCCCACACCCCTCTATGCAGTCAGCCCATACCCGGCTCCTTTGTACCTGGCCCTCACTTTGCGTTGGGGTTCAGACTAGCACGGCCACACTATGTGGCGGCCTCTTCCAAGTACGGACGAGGCTCAGCCCCTCGGACCTGTCTTCGCCACTGAAATATGGTTGTTGGCCTTAGTACTGTTGTTGGTTGTCATACTTGTGAGTATGGAAGTATCTTACCTCTTGTGGAGCATGCTCTACTGGTCCATGGGCTGTGCCTGTGGCTAGGCGGGATGTGGTCTTCATAGCCTTGACCCTTTGGTCATGACAATTAAAATTGGGCTCACCATCTCTAATAGTTGCAGCTTGCAAGCCTGAGAGAATACTAAATTAGAATTGCTGAAGTGGAATGAGGCCATCTGTAATACTAATGAGCCAGTGCTACCAGTACTGTATTCCAAATCGGTCGGCAATAGACAGTTTCGGGTGTGAGCAGGATATCAGTGGAACCTCTACTACCATCACCAAGTCATGCCCCAGCCCGCACTTGAGTGGGGAAGGCTCCCTCAAGGCTATCTGCCCGCGTTACCTGCACCTCCACCGCCAGAAGTGAAAGTGAGAATTCTCATCTGTAGCGTTGCGAGTGTTCAGGCAATGTCGCTTTACTGCACCTGTATGTTGCGAGTGTTCTGGCAATGTCGCTTAACTGCACCTGTGTTCAGGCAATGTCGCTTAACTGCACCATGCTCTCATGCATCAACATGCTGGTTTTTGTGTGTAATGTGGAAAGGTCTGCTCGCTGTGCACTTGCCGGATCACAGCAGCTGTGTTGACCAAATTGAGCATGAAGGAATCCACATTTGGCTGCCTTGACATGCGTGCGTGACTGTGGTCGATTGCACGTCCGCAGCTTGCGTTTCTAAGTCCCTCTGGGACACACACAAACATACAAATGCGCCCCCACATACACACACACATACCACTGCACATGTAATCCAACATTTGGACAGATGGGACATAAAAGATTGTAAATTTATCCGCTTATACTGAATGAGAGCTGAAAGCATGATAATGCATTGTTGCGGTAAGCTCTGGGGTGGCCAACAGCTAGCCATGCTTTGGTGCCACACACGACTTGCCCCTCCGGGGGGCGCAGTCGAGCGCAGTGTGAATGGCTAGGATATGCAGTTGGCATGGCCCAAGCGTTTAGTCGAACAGGATTTGACCCACATCACCCTCGCGTATGGGGGGAGTTGCCACCTCCTCAGCGCCCCTCCTTCAGTATCCATGTTTAACTTGGAGTGGTCAGAATCAATTTTAAAGTTGGGGGGTGGAGTTCCGAGGGAGCCCCCATCCCCCGCCAGGAGGTGGCAGTACTTATTTAGTATGCCTGCATGTTGTACCTAATAAGAGTCTTGCTGCGGTGTTGCCTTGGCACTGCACCTTTCGCACGGGCGCTTCTGCGGAATATTACGTCCTTCCAAAGCAGAAGACGCATTCACAGGCGCTTTCTGCAGCAAGCCGCGGCCGGAGGAGGTCAGCTGTGGGTTGATGAGGGATGGGAGAACGACTTGGAAATGGATGATGATGTCTTGTGAAGATTTGCGGTTGCGCGGTGTGTAGATACAGGAAAAACAGCCCTGCTCCACGATATTCATTGGGGGATTGAAGAAGAGCATCTCGAAGGAGAAATTGGTTGCTGCCCTAACTGTGTTCGGGAAAGTTTCAGACTGTCAGGTAAGCCACCCTTTCTGTGTCCGGGTATGTCTTAGATTGCCCAAGTAAGTCTGTTGCGGAAGTAGGGGGTGATGCAAAGAATGCCGTCGACTGTGGTCACCTGCAGGGTCTGGGTTAGGGTGTCTGTTCCTCACAGCAAGGAGTGTCCTCCTGCTATTGAACACTTGCTCCTCATCAGCTAGGCCATGCAAAGTCAGGTGCACGATATGGTCTCCTGCACAGGCATTCCCCTCTTTAAGCTCGAAGGGTTTTTTTTTTTTTTTTTTTTTTTTTGTTTTGTTGTGGGGGGGGGGGGGGGATGTCTGTTCTCAGTGGGTCCATGCCTTTCAGAATTGTCCTGGCTTCTCTCGTCTTCCAGGCTGTTGCTCATGCCCTTGTGTACTACCTCCAAGCTCAGGGAGTGCCGGTGGGGTTTTCTGAGCTGAACGGCTTTGATGGGGATGTGAGATGATTTCCATTAGGTTGGCCGTGGGGAGATGGTGCTTCTGCCATACCTCCTTGCGTCCGAGTGGGCTGCATGCTGTCAATATGCCCATTTGCTGCTGACCAAATGTGACTGGCTGCGCAGATTATGCTGGACCGTACAACGAAGAACGGAGATGCTGGGAGCAGGTCAAGGGGCTTCGCGTTTGCCACATTCGAGAACGAGGACCAGGCCTGGGAGGCGATAAGTATTTTGCAAGCTTCCCCTAATAGGCCGGAACTGGCCGATGAGGGCGTCAGAGTAGGCTATTCTTATAAGGCAACGCATGGTTGGGATTGACGGTGTTAGGGTCCCTTCCCCTCGTGCGAGCCATTCAAAATTTTGTTATCTCGTGGATGACTTAGGCAAAGGAAGACCTGGTTGCTTAAGCCTGCCAACAAGGACCCTTCATTTTGGTTCTGCAGTGACTTAAAACACCCTTGGCTTGGACTGCACCTCCCAAGTCATAAGATCATGGAATTTTGAAGGGATTTTGAAGAGGAGGGGAGAACCGAATGGTTTTGAAGGGTTCGAAGAAGGGAAAGGGAGAAGCAATTTGAAGGTTCCTTGTTGGCAGGGAGCCTGGTCGGTTCCACCCTGCCCACAATGACTGGCAGAGTTTGAAGGTAATATGTGTATAGGGCGCACTGCAAAGTTTGGGATGTATGAAAGGGTCCACAGCTTCGAGGACAGGCGAGGCAGTGTCATAGCAGCTGCCCTCCCTTTCTGTTGCTGGCATCACACGAGTGCGAAACAGCCTAGATGTTCTCTTGTAGCAATGGGCAGTGGTCTCTTGTTTGCTGGTTGGGTTTGCTGGTTTGTATGGTGTTCTCCTTGCTGTTTATATGTCTTGGTGCTTTTTGTTCTCTGGTTTGTTTTGCTGGTTTGCATGGCGTTTTCCTTGCTGTTAATATTCCTTGTTACTTTTTCTTTGGGTGAATCGGGTATGTACTGGCTTTCGGCCTTTTTTGGGTGCCAAAGCTGAGGCATGCATGCCAGCTGTTTTCCAATGATGTGCATCAACACACCCTACTTTCGGTGCCAGCTATTGTCATCTGATGCAGCATACGGGTTTCCGATCATATTTGGGTATATTTGGTATTTTGTATGTTTGGCATTATATTACATGCCCTTATATTATATACGGGTATGCTATTATATTTCAATTGGTTATTATATTGTGATATATCATCGATGCTTTTTATACAGACCAATTAGATATGTACACATCTACGATTATAAAGCTTGGGCGTATAATCATATAACCTGAGGGGGAATTAGGGGGATTATAGACCTTAGCGAAGCCTTGGCAGCAGCCCCTGTTGGACGGGCCCCACCAGTATGTACATCACATATTTGACCCCACGATTGCAATTTGCAAGGGTGGTTTCAATCAATGATCTGTCCGGGCCAGTCACCCTTTTCAGGTCATTCTTACTTGTAAGCAGAGCCATTTTCTCACTACCAATACGGCTGTGGGTTCATAACGTCTTCTCGAGTCCATGACCAGCATTGCACGCTCTTGCATAGCGAGTGTTGCCCAGATATTGCTCATAGACACACCATCTCAATTGACCAAGCATTCCACCATAGTCTCAAATGGCCACTCACCGCTCTGGATTGCCTTCCTCTATGTTCACCATACACATTTGCGATGTTTTGCCGCTCATGTCGAGTTTGTCCTCCTGTTAATATCTGTTCGTGCTTCCCCACCCCACCATTGTCTCCCCCCCCCCCCCTCTCTCTCTCTCTCTCTCTCTCTCTCTCTCTCTCTCTCTCTCTCTCTCTCTCTCTCTCTCTCTCTCTCTCTCTCTCTCTCTCTCTCTCTCTCGCCCCCCCCCCCCGGCATCCTCTTATGTGCCCCCCCCCCCCTTCTTGTGTCACTCTCTCCGTGCCATTCCTTGCCATGTTCCTAGGCCGTTTTCACTACCACCTTTTGTCTATGGCCCCTGGATTCCGCGTACCCGCATGCAGGAGTCATGGTGTACGGCTCAGGATAGGCTTCACATTTTTAATATAAACTCTGCGTGGCAACGCTTCTAAAAATATCACACCAAGCATGGGCGTTGTGAAGTTCAGCATT
>KV908557.1:166621-174121 GCA_002005505.1 Botryococcus braunii
TGCAGAGCCTCTTCCAGCAGAGTGAGCAGATGGGATTGAATCAGCCCAGCCCGTTATCGGTCTCCTCGCATGTTGGCCAGCTTTCTTTGGTTTGCAGCTGCAATTAATATTCAATAGCCTGCATTTCTCGCAGTTGTTGTCACAGTACCCTTCAGGAACTAGATGACAGTGCTGGTAGGCATGCAGTCTCGGTTGGGATCTGGGAGACTATAATCTATTGACACGCCACCCCCTTTTTGGGGCTGTGCCCCTCAGCTGATTCCATTGTTGATGGTTACGAGCGAGGGGCGCACAGGCAAGGGAGGTGGAGGGGCAGGAGGAGGGCAGCAGCACCGCCTTTCTCGTCAGTTTGATGGTGTCAGCTTTCCAGCAGCCGCACATGCAGACTATCGAACAGGTGCTCCGTCCTGAAAGCATCAAGAATGCTTTGAAGGAGGAAACAACTCAGAAGACAACCTACCAGATTGTCTCAGGAATCCTGCACTCAGCACTCACTTTTCAGGAAAAGGTCGGGATCCAAACCATGAAAAGGGGCTTTCAGAGAAGGCCAGCCGTTTTACCATACAATAGGCCTTCCTGCCTGCTTGTTCCTGCAGGAAGCCCACCCAGGCCCCGGCCTGAAGCGTCAGCCGTGTCCCCTCTCCATCTTCACCTTCTTCCTGCCCCGCGGTCCCCCCCCCCCTCTCTCTCTCTCATTCTCTCTCTCTCTCTCTCTCTCTCTCTCTCTCTCTCTCTCTCTCTCTCTCTCTCTCTCTCTCTCTCTCTCTCTCCCCCCCCCCTCTCTCTCACTCTCTCTCTCTCGCTCTCTCTCGCTCGCTCGCTCTCTCCCCACTAGCTCCCTCTGAGTGTGTGTGAGTGCATGTGGTGTTGCTGTGGGCCAGGGAGGGGGGTGAGGGGTGACGCAAAGAGCTGCGGTGGTTAATGAGTGTGTTCTTGTGTGAGTGCCGGAAATAGGCTGCCTCATAGCTGCAAAAGACAGACACGTGCGCCGGCGCACACCCACCTAACACCCACCTAACATACACACACAAACACACACACACACACACACCACACACACACACACATACACACACACACACACACACACACACACACACACACACTCTTTCACTCTCTGTCTCTCCCCCCTCCCCCCCACACGTGCACCCAGCAATTGGTGACACAGCAAATCTCTGGAAAGTTAATGTTGGATTACAAAGAGCATCGTGAGGACAAGGGTCTTCCGTTTTTGTCAGTCCTTTCCTACCGCCTCTAAAGCAAGGGGCACCACCTGCTTTTGTTTCCACCAACCTCTCCTCAAGGCTGAGCCCAGGCCTGCCTCACCCTCGTTGCCTTTTCCTTCCTTACATCTGCCCCCCCTCCCCGCCTCTCCAAGTATGGGAGAATCCATGGGCAGGGAGGATTGTGCATGTGGTCGTGAGTAATGTGGGATGCATAATGTTTTGTAGGCCTTTTCGGAGAACGAGGGTGGTTTGTTGCATCGCCGGCGGGAGGGGGAGGCATCCCCGCTGGAAGCCAGACTACAGGAAGTGGGATTACCAGTGCAGACTGTCAGCCTAGCCAGCTTACAGCCCACCCAAGGGGCCCCACCCATTACGCTGTACGACTGGGTGAGTTCCTGCCGCTCCACATCTTCACCCCAAGCTAAAACGAGAGAAAACTGTTCTCCATTTTCTTTGATAAATGCAAAATGCAAAAGAAAATACACGCAAGGTCGCACACACCCACACACGCGCGAGAGCGCGCTCTCACATGGGCGAGCGGGCGGGCACAAATTAAAGATTGAAAACACCTCTGTTCAAGGGTTGAAGTTTTGTCTCCTCTCATATCAGCATGAAAGAATGAATGCTGGAGGTGAGAGGGAAGAGGCTATTGTCACTCTCATGAGGCGGGCATCAAAATCATTGGGAGTCTCTTCAGGGGTTTTCAAGGTTCTCTGGACTTGGCGTTAGAGCTTTTGTGGCTGTGGGATATCTTTCTGTCCCATCAAGGATGTTCCCTCCTTAGCAAAGTCTACCGGAGAATGAGGTTTGGTCCTTCCCCCGCGCGCGCGGCGGCGCGGCGCGTGTGTGTGTGTGTGTGTGTGTGTGTGTGTGGTGTGTGTGGTGTGTGTGTGTGTGTGTGGTGTGTGTGTGTGGTGTGTGTGTGTGTGGTGCGTGTGTGTGTGTGTGGTGTGTCTGCGTGCGTGTGCATGTGCGTGTGTCCCTCCCCCTCCTCTTCTCTTCTCTTTCTTCTCTCTCTCTCTCTCTCTCTCTCTCTCTCTCTCCTCTCTCTCTCCTCCCCTCCCCCCCCCCCCTCTCTCTCTCTCTCTCTCTCTCTCTCTCCCCTCCCCCTCTCCCCCCCCTCTCTCTCTGCGTGTGTCTCCCCCCCCCTCGCTCCCTCCTCCCTCTCTTGCTCCCCCCCCTTCTCTCTCTCTCCTCTCTCTCTCTCTCTCTCTCTCTCTCTCTCTCTCTCTCTCCTCTCTCTCTCTCTCTCTCTCTCTCTCTCCCCCCCCTCTCCCCCCCCCTCTCCTCCCCCCCATCTCATCCCTTCCTTCTGAAACCTGCCGGCCGGGGAGATCTCTCATAGACACGAATGTCCCAAGCGCACATGGCTTGCCTGGTCAGCTGCCTGGTCCGCAGGTGTGGTACTGTCCCTGTGGGCCTGTTGCGCACATTTTGGAGGGGGCGGCGGAGGTGTGCAGGTCAAGTATGAGCTGGTTAAGCCAACGCGGACACCAGCTGTTGTAAAGGACGATGCAACTGCTCAAAGCTGGCTGTCTGGAGCCCCGTTTTATGTCTTTGCGGTGGGGGTCGTACTCGTCGTTGTCATTTTCATAGGTGGGTGGCCCCTCAGGGTGAACAGAAGCCTCTGTCAATCATTGAAATCAAAACAGGCGATTCTGGATTTCCGAAGCACCATTGCAGTCAAGGGGCTGAGGCCAGAGCGGCTTCGCACGGCAGGATATGATGACCTTTATTTTATACACTATGTGTAATGGCAGAGCAAACAATTGCAAAATCCGAATCAAAGCATGAACGAAGCAACGATGTTACTATTTGCAAAGATTTTCTGTGAAATAATAGGATACAAGACAGCAGATCGATTGTTTGCTTATGGTTGTGGATGTCTGCAACATATTGTAAAGTAATGAAAGAAAATAAAGGAAGGCAATGGGCTGTGTTGGCATGTGCAGGAGGTCTGAGGTGGGGTTGTGGGGGGTATTGCAGCGTTGCAGATGTCGGGAAATCGAGACGGGAGCAAAGCGCTGCCGGTGCCGGATCCTGGCGGCACGGAGTCCTTCTACCTGCCCTTAGATCCCCCGCCTTCAACCCGACGCCGCAGGACCGAGAGGCACCGCTGAGCGGGGTGGATTCCGGACTCCTGGTCACCGCCCCCTCCCTGCTGCCCCCCTCCCCCTCTCTGCAGAGCCAGCTTTCGGTGGCGCTCAGCCAAGCCAGCCAGTCCGCCAACTGCCCACCACCTCGTGCGTCTCCCCTCCCTCCATACATGCCCTGCCTGTTAATGCCTCTTCATGTTTACTTGTGCCTATTAATGCCTGCTTTGCGTGCTTTCTTGTGTGTTTGCCTTGTGTTTATCTATGCCTGTTTAGGGTATTGAAGCCTGTGTATAAGGTGAGCTGATTCTATAGGACTGAGAGGCTGGCTGGGGATGGTCAGGGAGGATAACAGAATAATGCCGGACGAGCTGGAGCTGGTGATGGACGACAGCGGCAATGAAGTGATCCTGGGCAGCGGCTGCTTTGGCCAGGTCACCAGCCTCCCCCTCTTTCCTTCCAGCGCCTTCATGGCTTCCCCTGCACGATCTCCCCCATCTCCCCTCCCCCTCTCTCCATCCTCTCTGTCCCCCGCTTTCTCTCTTCCCCCTCCCTCCCTCCCTCCATGTTTCCTCACTCACACACGCTCTCTCTCTCTCTCTCTCTCTCTCTCTCTCTCTCCTCTCTCTCTCTCTCTCTCTCTCTCTCTCTCTCTCCCCCTCTCTGTCTCTCTCTCCCTGTCTCTCTCTCTCCCTCTCTTTCTCTGTGTGTGTGTGTGTGTTAGGGTGGGTGGGTGAGTGGTTGTCTCTGTGTGTGTGTGTGTGTGGTGTGGTGGTGTGTGGGTGGGTGGGTGGGGGGGTGGGTCGGTGGATGGTTGAGTGGTTATGCGTGTGCGTGTGTGTGTGCGTGTGCGTGTGCGTGTGCGTGTGCGTGTGCGTGTGCGTGTGCGTGTGTGCGTCGTGTGTGTTGTGTGTTGTGTGTGTGTGTGTGTGTGTGTGTGTTTCTCTCTCCATTAGCTATGTGCAAGGTGTCTATGTTGTTCAGAGCGGGAGAGCCAAGAGCCAAGAGTAGTTCAATAGAGTCAAAGACGATACCAGACCTCACACACTGTTTTGAAGGCAATCGAGTTGTGCCATGCTTGTCTATTCTCTGTCTGTTATCTCTCCCCACTTCCCTCCTTACCACCCCAACACAGCAGACACCACCCACCACACACACACACACCACACACACACACACACACACACCACACACACACACACGCACACACGCACACACACACCACACACACACACACACACACACACGCACACGCACGCACGCACGCACGTGGAAAGAGGTTGGGGGGAGGGGGGGGAGAGAGAGAGAGAGAGAGAGAGAGAAGAGAGAGAGAGAGAGAGAGAGAGAGAGAGAGAGAGAGAGAGAGAAGAGAGAGAGAGAGAGAGAGAGAGAGAGAGTGAGAGTGAGACAGGGGCTCTCTCTAGACACAAATCTTTGGAAACGAGATATTATACAGAGGCAGGGGGCAGAGACGGAGGAAAAAGCGAGGCAGTACATGGATGAAAGGAGGAGCTGCAGTTGAAGCAGCAGAAGTACAGTTTCAGCAAGAGATGGAGGGGAGGGGCCTGCAGGTGTACAAAGGAAGGTACCTGGGTACTGAGGTGGCCATAAAAGTATTTCCTATGGACCAGTTTCCGGAGTCTGCTGACCCCAAGGAGATCAAACTGCTTCGAAAGTGCCGCAGCGAATATGTTGTCCAATTCAAGGGAGTAACCCAGGTTGGCAATGCACGCTGGCTCATCATGGAATATATGGCTGGAGGTGTGTTGCCTTCAGACCCCCTTTTGCAGCTGACCCTGGGAAGGGACATTGGCAGTCAAAGCCGGTGTGTTACACCTTGCTGTGCATGTGCCAGCTCTGTGTATGTGCGTGCATGCTTCGGGGTGTGTGTGTGTGTGTGTGTGTGTGGTGTGTGTGTGTGTGTGTGTGTGTGTGTGTGTGTGGCGGGGGGGGGGGTAATGGGGGTATAGTTGATTGGGAAACGGTGATGGAGAAGGGGCAACAGGAAATGGGAATATGTGTGTTTGTATGCGTTGACGGAATGTTGGGGAAATCTTGCAAGGGGGCGGGTGATCCAGGGCCTCAACGGGATGGAAGCAGATAAGCAAGCGGGTTGCCTGCAAATGTTGGGGTGAGGTTGCGTGCTGAGCAAGTCATGCCAGGCTTGTTGGGCGGACACAGCTTTCCAGGCACACAATACATAGTGCGGTTTGTTAGACACATGATAGGCAGATGCTGAATTCAGGTGAAGTGGTGGCTGTGCTGGTGTACAGGAACATTAACAAAAGCACTGGCATCTTCATCGGCTTTCCTTTGGAGGCACGGGTGCGTTTCTCTCACGTTTTCCCCCACTCCTTTGCCCTCTTCTCTTGTCCCTAAACACGCCCCTCCCCCAGCCCACTCACACGCAGTTGCCGAGAGACACACGCACACTGGGCATGCGCGCGCACACACACGCTCACACACACACGTGCCGACAGACACACACAATTATATACACATGCATGAAGCCACATGTAAATGGAGCGGCAAGCATGTGCTTAGATGGGTTCAGATGAGGCCTCATCTCACACAACATCTACTTGTCCCTGTGTGCCTGCCAATCATTTTGCTATCCATTGCAGAGCCCAGCTCGGGCCTCCACCCCCTCTCCAGCCTATGCAAACTGCACTCCTACTTTTCTACCTCTCCCCCCCCCTCCCTCTCTTTCTCCCTCTGCCCCCCCCCCCTCTCACACACACACACACACGCACGCACGCACACACACACACACACACACAGGCCCACCCATACATATAATAGTAGCGGACATTCAGTAAAACATGACAGGCAGTTGAGATTGGTGAGGGAGGAGGGGGCTGTACAGGGGCAAGACGGTGGCCTTGGACGTGGCAAAGGGGATGGCCTTCCTGCATGCCAACGGAATCATTCATATGGTAGCTGCCCTTGCCTCCTCCTCACTCCCTGGGGCAAGTAGAGTCTCACAGTCACTCTGTCTCTCTCTCTCTCTCTCTCTCTCTCTCTCTCTCTCTCTCTCTCTCTCTCTCTCTCTCTCTCTCTCTCTCTCTCTCTCTCTCTCTCTCTCTCTCTCTCTCTCTCCCCCCCCCTCTCTCTCCCTGTGTGTGTGTGTGTGTGTGTGTGTGTGTGTGTGTGTGTGTGTGTGTGTGTGTGTGTGTGTGTGTGTGTGTGTGTGTGTGTGTTTTGCGTCTGTGTGTGTGTGATTTGGGGGTGGGGGGGGGGAGACGCTGATCCCCCCCCCCTCCTCTCTCCCTCCCTCTCACATTGTTGCTCCTCTGTTGCTTTATCCGCACACATTTGCAGACGCAAAGACACACAAGCAGCCACATTTAGGGACCGTGCATATAGAAAGAGGCCTCTCAGATTCTAGCAGCATATTCGTGGTAAATGTCCCAAACAAGCACTAAAAAAAAAAAAAAAAAAAAAAAAAAAAAAAAAAAAAAAAAAAAAAAGCCCTATGATGGCTTGCTGGAAATAAACGCCAAGTGTGCGAGGCTGCAGGACCTGAAGACCCCCAACATCCTACTCTCTGCAGAGGGACGCGCCAAAATCTCAGATGTGGTGCGTGTTCCTGACACACCCTTCCCAATTTTCCGGAGTAGGGCCAAACTTTGCTCACACATCCACTGTGTGGGCACCCTGCAGCTCTAGTTTGCCTCCTCTGTGTGTGTATGTGTTGGGGGGGGGGGGTGCTCGCACAGGCATGTGTGTGTGTGTGTGTGTGTGTGTGTGTGTGTGTGGGTGTGTGTGTGTGTGTGTGTGTGTGTGTGTGTGTGTGTGTGTGTGTGGGGAAAGGGGGGTGGCAAGATTGCGGCATAATGATTATGAGCATGCATCTGATGTTATCGAGTTGCCTGTGGAAGCAGAGTCCCGCGTGCCCATCTGGTCTCTTTTATTGTACATGTGCATGTGGTGGTGGTATGAGGCTGCTATGCTGCCACGGGTTCCACATGCTGTGTTGCCTCTGAGGCCCTCCCGCGCTCCCCCAGGCCCTGCTCCTCTAGAGGGGAGCCTGCACTTCTAGTACACGCTCAAGATCGTGAAGCAAAGGAAGACACATTGAGGCAAGGATGTCCTCCCACTCAACAGCTGAGAGCCAAATCTCATCAACGGGACACCAGATGAGATAGCCAAATCAGTACTGGGAGCGTCAGGTTGGATTT
>KV908557.1:179121-199121 GCA_002005505.1 Botryococcus braunii
AGTATCAGGTTTGAACAATAGTCATTCACACCCGGTGCAGTGTAGTCCCAGCTTCCACTGCAATTCTGTGGCACGCTTTAGACATTTTTCAATGCGTCTCCTAAAACTTCAAAGCTCACTAGTGTATTTCCGACGCAGTTTCACCCCCACCCCCCTCCAAGCGTGTTGCCTTTATACGGCACGCCTTGGCGGTTGTTTTCAGTCTCATAGAGGGGAAGTTGGACGGGTTAGGGCTTCCCACCGGGAGCTGTGGGAGTTCTGACAGGACCGATGCGGCCTTGGGCCTTCTCGCCCAGTACTTAGAATGTGTCCTGTTTCGTTTGTGCCCCTCAGGAACGGTGTCGCAGGCGTGGATCCTGGCACGTGGCCTGCGCATGTTAGAGGCCGCGCCAGGTGCCCCACCCACGGAGTGTCTAAGCAGGGTCCGCCAGACGAAGCTGGGAAACTCTGGTGCAGGCTCGTAGGTGTTGTGACGTGTTCAGCTTTCATAATTTGGTGTGGTCGCGGCAAGACCAATTGCACCATCCAGTACCAGCTTCCTCTGAAGTGTTCCCATACGGCATCAGCTGTATCTCATTTATCCGGCATAGCGTGCTTCCTTTGAAGTGTTCCCAGTACAGCATCAGTCCCATTTGTATTTATGAGGCAAAGCCTGATTCCTCTGAAGTGTTTCCAGTACAGATCAGCCTTACCTGTCCTAATCAGGCAAGAGCGTGGTTCCTCTTAAAAGTGTTTCCCAGTCCAGCATCAGCCGCACAGGCTCGTCAGGCAAAGAACTTAATAGGGGTGCTGGGCCTCAAGAGCCCTTCACCTGTTCTCGAATTTCAAGTGGACTCAGCTGTATTCTTTTAAAATATATATATATATATATATAAATGCCTCGGAAGGCGGCGGCGGGGTCATTCATCCCGACCACCGCCAGCAAGTTTCGGATAGGCTGGACTGTTTCAGCCCAAAAACGTACTCAATGGCAATGCTTGTCGCTCGCTGAGTGTCTTGCCATGGAGGCCACGTGGCATGAACGTAGGATCGTAATTTGCACGGCGGTCTTGCTGCAACTAGCTATGGACAATAAGCTGCTGTTTGGAAGGACGCGTACCCTGCGTACTCAGCTGGTTATTGGACATTGGCATCGGAGACTGCAGTTTCGAAGTACAGGGCTGTTTTGTCCAGGGGGGCGGAACCAGTCCTGTAAGGGCGGCATAATCAAAGCCCAGGAAGCCAAGATTGGCCCAGACAAGTCCGAGAAGGCCAAGCCCCTGTAGGTTTCGGCTACCCTTACGTGAAGGCAGAGTGCTCGCTTTTACTGCGTGGAAGTTACTAGTCGCCAGGAGCAGGCTGTGTTGGCCATCCAACAGTATCACAAAACAACGGCCAGACCCAAAGAAGGTCTTTTGTTTTTCGCAAAATGTGAAGTGTTTGTGTTCCAGTCCATATCGGCAGACAGCGCAGGGCACAGGGCAAGGCCCCAGGCACTGGACGGCCTGGATAGCGTCACAAAAGAAGTTGGCTATTCTTCCCTGACCACTACAGCTTTAGGAGGCTTCAGGAGGGCTCCGGCCCCGGATGGACCGACCAGCGCTGCCACAGCAGGCCCTCTACCGCAACGGCTGCTTCCTTACAACACCAAGAAGCAGGTATGAGACAAGAAACAGACCTTGTTACAAACCGGTATCCCCCGAATGGTTATCAGTGTCCCACCTACACGGCCTTGGACTCCAATAGATGCGGGCGGTACGCCCGGTTGGAGTGTACCGTGATGGCCTGTAGGTGCGTTGTCAAGCTGGGCACAAGAACCCCACGGAAGGGTTGAGGAGTAGCCATGCCCCGGATGTACATCAGTCAATGATACCCACGAGGAGAACATTACACTCCTGGTCTCCCGCCTCTTTACGAGGGCTCCTGCCTTTTCCACCAACGCAAACTCGCAATTAACTCCCATTCACCCCGATTCGGGAGGGCTTCGACGATAGGAAGTCTGTCTGAACAGTTCACTACGGCTATAGACCCACAGCCGCTAATCCAAGTAGCAAATTGGTAGGGGTGGGAGCCGTCCTGGGAGCTGGCTGCCCCGTCAACAGGTCCCACCTCCCAACCTAACCAACCCAGAAAGGCCTATACTGGAGAGTTAAGAGTTCCAAGGGACGCTCCCAGACAAGCGGTCCAACAGACCAAACTCATCCAGGCCGCCAGGGTGGCCAAGCCGTCAGGCTAAAGGAATGCGAAGTCAGCTCCATCAGCAAAATGAAGGAATGCGAAGTCTGCAAAAAGTACCATGGTATTTGACGGCTTGACAAGCCCTTCCCGGGATAAAATAGGGCTGACCAGCAGAGCATCCATTCCATGCATTTTTATCATTCCACCATCACTCTCCCAAGCACGTAGTAAGCGGGACCCACAACGACAACAGCAGCACTTGCTCAAGGTCTAAAATCGGCGCCATTCTTGGAGCATCAATATGCACCACCATCCACGCTGTGGGCCATGTTAGGGGGCGGGGGAGGTGATTGTTGCCAAGCCATCCGGGAGAAAACCGAACTCCCTCCCTGAAAAGAAACTGGAGGCCGCCGACAAATAGTTAGAGGTTAAGACTGTACACGAGATCGTGCACCGACCGCACAAACTTACCTGGGGTGGGGTGGATTGAACGACTTGGACGCACCCAGGAACAGACCTGCTGGGGCCAATACACCATGTGAGCCCAGCTTCTCTTGAACAGCCCCATTACTCAGTGGCAGCATTGATGCAGGGAGTGGCATTTTCCTCAAGGCACCACGTGTACAGCTCTTATCCCTCAATCCTGAGTTCCTCCACTCATTCCCCCGCTACAAGGTCCGCTGAGACCCAGCTACTGTGGAACTGTACTGCTGGTTGGCCATCAAGATGGACCACACCAAAATGCCAGGACATCTGCCTCTCCCTTGGTGCCGCATGTAGACCTGACATACAGGTCACAAAGCTCAGCAAGCAGGGCACTCTTCATGGGCAACGCAGGATAAAGGATGGAACAGCGCAAACTCTGCTTCAGCTGAATCACTACAAAACAAGCCTCTCGGGGGACGTCGGATTCACATAATAACAAAAGGATGACGAATTAACCACAAGGACAACAAGAAGCCGATGCATGTGAGGGTACCCCCCCCCCCCAAGTCCCAGAGACGACCAGAGAGAGAGAGAGAGAGAGAGAGAGAGAGAGAGAGAGAGAGAGAGAGAGAGAGAGAGGAGAGAGAGAGAGAGAGAGAGAGAGAGAGAGAGAGAGAGAGAGAGAGAGAGAGAGGAGAGAGAGAGAGGGGGGGGGGCGGGGGGCATGGTTCTTAAACCCAGGGATGGGAACAAGAGGGACTCTATCTTGTTACGGGGGAAGCGGGACCCATACAAGGCTCCACAAGTGGACACGGTGAAAGCCGCACCTTAACACCTTGAACGTTCACCAGCTGTGCTAACTGGCTCAAGCTTCAATCTTGGTTCCCAGGACCTTCAGGAAGGCTGCCAGCCAACGGGGGTGTGCTGGCCAAGCCGGTGCTGTCACCTGTGCTTCCCCGCGTGGAACCCGTCAGTCTGCACCGCCTGAACACCTGCAGTGCGACTCTGCGCTGCTCCCTCAGCACCGATTTCCCTTTCAGCTGGTTTTGAGCAAGTGCCAAAAGCCCTCAGATCGAGGAGCTGCACCACAATTTGCAGGGAAGGGGTGCTTAAGATGTCGTGACACGTCGGCGGCCTGGCCAGGCTCCAGCATAGATGGACCTGGGCCTCTCCGCCCCCCCCTCCCCCCGGGTGGTCTGGGAGTCCAGGGTTGGGGTTGCAGCTGGGGAGGAAGCAGGCAGCAACTGTGAAGCAAGCCGCCGACTTTGCGGGCTGCAGAGACCAGCTGGTTTACAATTGCGAGGGAAGCTGGACCTGCCCCGTCTTTGCAAGCACTGTGCGCTCACGAGGGGAAGAAGCCTCATCCCCTCAGCGACCATCCTCAAAACCTCACCCACCCCGCCACCATCCTCGACCCACAGGTTGGGCCACAACCTGCCGTGTTCACTTACGCACGCATAACGAACTTCGTCAACATGATGAGTCCCTTCCCACCTAGCTCAAGAGCATGGGAGAGATTGCATCAATGTCTCCCTCCGTCCCTCCCTCTCTCCCGCTCTCTTCCCCCTTCTCTCTCTCTCTCTCTCTCTCTCTCTCTCTCTCTCTCTCTCTCTCTCTCTCTCTCTCTCTCTCTCTCTCTCTCTCTCTCTCTCTCTCTCTCGCTCTCTCTCTCTCTCTCGCTCTCTCTCTCTCTCTCGCTCTCGCTCCCTCTCTCCCCCCCCCCTTCTCTCACGCTCGGACCATATGAAGCGGCATGCAGAGCAAGGAGGCACACCAGGTTGCCGTCAACGTGCACATCGTCGGGGCTTTTCTCCATGAATGTGCCGCCAGCAAGCACCACTTCTGGGCCACAAGCAGGGTAGGCAGTTGCGGAACGCCCCTTGAGAACATCTGCACAGCAGCACACTCCGTGAGGCCAGATATGCAGCCATTATGCAGCATGCCACTTGCATGCTTCTTATGTTGTGCTTGTCCATCCTTTCTTCCCGCCTTCCCTCCATCTCCCATCCTATCCCTCCATGCTTTCTTGTCTAGCCCCGCCAGACACAACATGTCGTGATGAGGCGCTCCGCCTCTCTCCTGTTTACAATAAAGGGGGCCAACCTGCAGCTGACAGAAGCTGCAAACCGTGGCAAATAGCAGCAATTGGCTTGCCGGCCTCCGCAAAATGGCGAACCAGCTGCAAGACCTCCGGGTCCAGGCGCAGGTACTCAGGTGCTCGGCCCCTGCGGCCTGCCAACATTCTCCTCACTACCTCATTCGGGCTTGCTGCTAACCCACATGGGATTCTCCTCTCATACCTTCAAGAGCTTGTATTGGGATGTCACATTCTGTGAGTCACTTTCCAGGATAGGGAGAGATGTATCGAACCCGGCCAGCGTTTTGGTTTGCACAGGTAGAAGGAAGTCCACGAAAGTGAACTCAGATTAGTCAAATCCTACACACCCGAGCAGGTCTCTCAAATGGGACCTGGCCATCATTTGGCCAGAAGGACGCCCCCATGGTGGGACAAATTTTTTCAAAAGGGGTCATGGTACATGTCTCGGCTTCAATCTCACTGCCCTTGTGAAGGCAGATCAACGGCGTATGTCTCAAGGCAATCAATGCAGAGGGATCTTGCAACTCTTTGGACAGAACGAGTATGTTCATTTACGGCAATCACTCTGAGAAAGGTTACTTGCAAATTTCATGTCAGGACCACCAGGGGCCATAGCAAGTCTGCAGTCCCTCACAGAAACAAGACTAGACACGTGCATAACTAACGTGAAGACTTCGAGTGTGTTCCAACTCACCCTGGAATGACGAGTGCATCATACTCCTCAGGACTCACATCACTAAATGCAAAATTCAATTGGAAGTTGTGGCCTGGCTTCTCCGTGTATGTTTGGTCACCCTGCAGAAACAAAAGCAAGAATTGAATACGAGCTACTGGTAACAGAGGAATGTCAAGCAATTATGATGCATGCTCCCTATACGAGCCAGCATCACAAAGTGTATACTCGCCATCCTCGATTCTGGTTTGGGCTGCCAAAGTCAGACCTACAACGGCGGCCATCGTAACAGCATACCTCGAAATCATGAACAGCCGTCTTCACTTTATCTCCAGCTTTCTTCTTGGGGCATACAGCATGTACATCGTGACCCACCATCAACAAAGCTTGGAAGGGTACCTGTACGGGTGCCGGTTTACTTGTTTCAAGCGCATCCCTTCGAAGATGGTTGTCTTTCCTGGTCAAACGCAATCTTTGGGAAACCTACCATGATCTCATAGTCTTCTACGAAATCACCAGCCAACAGAAGGATTTTCTTCCCCATGAGGAACCCTCTGAACTGTCGCGTGCGCCTTTCAGAGATCGGACAGCCAACAGCACTCTTTACCTTCAAGATTAATGGGTATGACGGAACGTCACAGATGACAGAGCCGTATGTCGGTCTGCGACCAGCTAAAATCGTGAGATCTGATATTTGAAAGTATCATGTCAGCGAATAGATACGACTCGTACGCATGCCGGATCTTGTCGGTCCCTCGCGTCGGGAAGGTGAGTCACCGTCGGTGACCCTTGTGGCCCAGACCGGTCACCCGGAAGTTCTGGGGCCTCCGCCAGTGGGTCTCCAGGTACCCAGCCCCAGGAACGTGGTTTCTAATGAGTCGCCCCGCGAATCGCGGGCCGCGATCCCCGTGCACGAAGAGCGTTGTTGTTGCATGGCGGTATCAAGCTCAAAAGCCAGAGAACTGGCGGCTACCGGGCAGCGAAGAACCAACTTAAGTGTATGCAATTTCTTAAATCTACATCTGGAAGCTCTGGCGGAGGATAAGTTTGGGTTCTGAGGTCTGTGTAGCACGGTTAACATGATCTGGCATTGAACATCAAAATCAGGAGAGCTCGTTCGAGTGCGTTCAGTGAAATTATCGGCTGCAATGTTGGGTGGATCTGGACCTCGTGCAGGGGCAGACGCAATGGTGCGGACCGAAGTATACCCAACTCAGGTTTCAGACAGTGTCGAGACGATGGCGGACCACTGACCGTGCCGATGGGGGGGGGGGGCAGGATTCCGAGAAGTTCCGGAGTACTATGTCTAGCTTAAACTATGGTCATGTCATGGCAGCTGCTGCCAGAGATTACCAACAGGTGTGGCCATCTTGATGTCTAGAATCGAACAACTTGAAGGTGGCCCTTCTCAAGTCGCGACAAGTCTGCAGGATGCAGCATTTATCGCTCGTATAACAAGTTCCAGTATTTAAATTTGATGCACTTGATGGCACTGCTGGCTGCTGGGTTTCAGGAGGTGTTAAATAAACAACAAGTGACAGCCAGACCTTCTCGTGACATTGACATCGATGACCTGCTAGACGACCCAGAATTGGAACGGCTACATGCAGAGCGACTGGCCTGCATGCAAAAGGAGGCCGAGAAGAGAGCCAAACTGCAACGGAGAGGTCATGGCGAGCTCCAGGTTTGTATTCATTTTATTCGCATGTACTGCCTTCCTGCTGTATGGCTGCAAATGTTACCAGGGAAAGAGCTATGAGAGCGCACGTCTTTAATGTCGACAGTCAGTTGGACAAGAGGGGGCAAGGTGGACTTTTTTTTTTTTTTTTTTTTTTTTTCCAGATCTGGTTTGTATACTCGTGTGACCCGAGCTTTGTATTCCGGGTGTGGCTAGGATTTTAATGTAGGAGTGCATAGAGAACTTGGCTTTACGGATGTTGAAAGAGTGTCATATAGGGCACATTATTTCAAAGTGGAAATAAGGGCATCAGCATGAGCCCTGACTGCTCAAGCTGCAGGAAATCACCGAGGGAGATTTCTTGGAAACGGTCACAAACACGCCGCACGTTGTGACCCACTTTTTCCACGATGGTTTTGAGCGCTGCAAAATCATGGACAAGCACCTCGCCATTCTCGCCCGAAAGTACTGGGACACCCGATTTGTAAAATTATCTGCACCGGTGAGTTGCTTTAAAGAGAGCAAGCTGGCTGCTGCCTGTCTCCGCTTGGGCAGTGACGAGTTACCATATGAGTAGTGCAAAACTTCAGTAAGTCCATAGAATTCAGGTGGTCCGTATTTGCAATATGTGCAGAATTCCGGAAGTACCTAACATTCTCATGTTCCTCGTCGCTTATGGCTTAACTGTCATGATTACATACTTGCTTGGATTTGCTCGCTATTTTCTTTTCTATCACTAAGACCTTATGATATCCTTGCAGGATGCCCCATTCTTTTCGGTGAAGCTCGGCATAAAGATATTACCCTGTGTAATCATGTTTGTGAATGGAGTTGCCGTGGACCGCATTGTGGGCTTCGATGGTCTGGGCACCAGAGACGATTTCCCCACTGCAAAGTTGGAACAGAAGTTGCTGGATGCGGGAGTCATCAGCCCGCCTGAAGCTACAGGGGAGGACGAGGACAGCGGCCAACCGCCTGAGCATGTCCGCAGGACAGTCACTCGAGGGTCCCGAATCCTGGCTTCAGACGATGAGACCTCCGACTTCTCAGATTGAGGATCTTGGTGCTTGTCCTGGTCGGAGGTCGGGGGTTACAGTTGTGGTGGGTCACTTGTGGATTGCACGCAAATTGAAAGGATTGGCTTTACCAAGTCCAATGCAGTGATAAGCCCTTCTAGTGCGTGTGGCTTCCTTTTTCCTATCCTTCAACAAAGCCGATCACATGAATGCAGGTTTCCATTGGGCTAGGTGCAGCAGCATGCTTTCCCATGGTTAGCGTGCTGATCTGTGGGTCTGGGGCTCACTGAGTAGGTTTACTGGGCGCCCAGAAACCCAGCCTTGGGGACGTGAGCCTGTCATGTTCTTATGTGGCTGCCCTTCACCAAACACGCTTCCATGGTCAGTGGTTGGCGTGCTAAACTGCAGGTCTGGGTGCCAAAGGGTGGATGTCACCCTGCTAGCAGGAAAAGTGGGGAAGTCATGTTTTGTTGCGACTGCCCCTCATTGAAAATGGGTGCAAAGTCAAAATCCAGTTGTATTGGGCCCATATGTGTGAGCCTGAGGAGCATTTGCAAAGCACGTGGCAATTCCAGCGACGGACCACCAGCTGTAAATATGTCCGTATTGATCCTGGGGTGCTCGCTCCAATGACGCGCTATCTGTAGGCCTCTGTGTATCAAGATCATGTCGTGCACGACCCATCATATTATAGTATGTGGTATCAGCCAAGTAATGCGATGCGACAAAGTCTTCCAAAATCAATCTCTCTCTCTCTCTCTCTCTCTCTCTCTCTCTCTCTCTCTCTCTCTCTCTCTCTCTCTCTCTCTCTCTCTCTCTCTCTCTCTCTCTCTCTCTCTCTCTCTCTCTCTCTCTCTCCCCCTCCCTCCCTCCCTCCCTCCCTCCCCCCCCCCCCCCCCCCCCCCTCTCTCTCTCTCTCTCTCTCTCTCTCTCTCTCTCTCTCTCTCTCTCTCTCTCTCTCTCTCTCTCTCTCTCTCTCTCTCTCTCTCTCTCTCTCTCTCTCTCTCTCTCTCTCTTTTTCTCTCTCTCTCTCGCTCTCTCGCTCTCTCCCCCCTCCCCTTCAATCCACCCCCCTTCTGTCAGGATGCTTCCAAAGATTTTCCTACACCGGCACCTGCAGAGCTCCTCCGTCGTCCTGCTCTTTCTTCGGCGTGAGCCCATTGGCCTCCAGCAAGAGCCGCCTGAGCTGGCCTGCCGGGGATGCGGTGCTGCTACTGGGGTACTGGCACTTCTGCCAGGCAGGCTGCAACAAAGCGGGACCCCCCATAACCTCAGCTGAAGGTCAGAGACCTCCTTGATGACCACCCCCCTGCCTAACGCATGCCAAAAAGTGCCCACATCAAGAGATATCATGCTTGATGGAGGGCTGACCCATGAGCAACAGGCGATCAGAATGTGAAGTGCACTCGTGCTCTGAGATGAGGGCATACTGTCTCCTCCACTTGGACGGGAAGCCCACTTCTCAAGTCGTAGATTGCCCCAAACACTCTGCCGGCATAGTCACCCTTCACCCAGACGTACCAGCTCCCGGCTGTCACATTCATGCTTACCAACTGGGTACCTCTTATTTCTGGGAAGACTTGGTCCTGCTCATACCTGTGCACAGTGACCTCCCAGATGTCATGGTACATGGGGCGATTGGTGTGCTTACAATGTATGAGGTTTTGGCCTCGCCAATCTGAATCAAGAACAGTAATGCAAGTAACGTTGCCCAGAAGAGGATTACTAACAGGCACATGGTTTGAGCGACCTGGATGTCACTGGCGTTGCCGATGGCGTTGTGTGCCATTGGCCTTGTGGTAGTGAGGGAAGCACCCACGGGTATCAGATCAGGTGTTAACTGATTGCTCAGCAGATGGCAGAAATTCGGTTCTGTGGAAACAGATGTTTATATATGTAAGTGACTCAAGACTTTTAGTGCCGGCTTCTACATACTTTGGAGGGAGGCAAGGAGGGAGGGGGGTTTTTAGTATAGGCTGTGGCGACCTTGCCATTGAGAGTTGCAATGCGATAGCCAATAAGTGGGCGCAAGCCTTACCAGCACCGATCAGGCTGTCCACTCGTGGATGTGGCCCCATCTTCAGAGCACAGGTTCCATGAAGCGGCTGCCAAAAGTGTGCTCGGGCTCAAGTTAGGGTGCCCCACAAAGTCATTGGATACCTGAACCAGGATAGGAAAGGTGGCAGCTTCCACACCACAGTCCGCTCTGCTTCCCAGGTCCCTCGCATGATGAGTTGGATGGCATTTGACGTACCAAGGTGGTGCTCAAGAGGGGCCGGTACATGAATGTACAGGTTGCATACCGGTACATGAATGTACAGGTTGCATACCAGTACATGCTCAAGAGAAGCCAGTGCATGTGCTGTACATGTGCCATACCAATAGGTGTTCGAGAGGGGCCAGTCCGTGCCTTCCTCTTGCAGGATGCTTCTACATGCAATTCTTCAAGATCACGCAAGCCATCCCAGCTATACCAAATGAGGAAAACATTTGTAAGAAGAGCGATTCAAGCGTTTATCATGAGTTTGATCAGGAAAGTGGGCCAGAGCTTCGCCTACTTGCATCCAAAGCGGCCAAAGGAGGGATACTCTATGGGGTATTCGCAATGACCATCCCCGCACACAGGGTCGATCCATATTGGTTCAATGAATCGCTCTTTAATGTAAGTCATGACATCGTCTGTAGACTGGAAGCTTGCCGTCATGCCCCCATCTGGATTTGATCAGACCATGCGTGGAGTTCAGGCCCATCTCAAAGATCTATTCCATGATTTCCAAACAAGATCCTGAACAGTCCTTATAGCCTTTCCTTGGAATTACGGTGCCAATGGTGAGGTGGGTCATGACGGTCAGTGGTGGAGCAAAAAGGGGTTTAAGACTTCTTATTCCAGAATGGATAATCGCCACACCTGGTGTAAAGGCCTTTCGTAATGTGGAAGTAATGTCTCCAGTTGGATATGCAGATGCCTGAAGATATAGAATCAACATGTACACTGCCAGGAAACCAGTGTACCATAGAATTTGCTTGTACTTCCCTTGAAGTTCCACTGCAGCCTGCATGTCAATTATTCCTTTTGAACTAGAGGACCCTTCTCCCGAAAAAAATATTGATAGGTAATATCGTGCGAACTCACTGCCACTCTTTCTTGTAAGGCAGCAGCAATAGCCTCATTCGTTGGTGCTGGGTGCGCAGTTCCTGATTCAGTTGCAGCTACTGGCCCACTGAGCTGTCGCCTTGCTTGGATGAAACTTCCTTTGCGTCCAAAGGAGACTACAGGGCACAGGGGAAAGAAGTGATCAGTCCACTGCATATTTCATCGTTTGAATAGTTTAAAGTCGAGTTTTCTAAAATGCTGCACTGAGTGGCAGCAGAGTGCTGAGAACTGAGACCCGATCAGTGATCCGGAGTAACCACTTACTTGATCGTAGATTAGGAGGCAGAGCACTCAAAGGGGTAGAAAATTCAGGCGATGAATCTTTCGTCATCTTCTGTGGGTTAAAAGGTCCCTTTTTTCGAAGCACTTACGTGGTGCCAAGGCGCCTGTTGGACGTCTTGATGCACGACAGTGCTCAGGCTTTGCTGCGACACATCCAAACAGGAATTATTAGCGTAGAAATAATGCAAACGTCGTGATGCACACGTTATCTTTGGTCGGCCATTGCAAACTGGATGGGGTTCGCTTTGAGACGGGACGTGAAATTAGCCCAGAAGGGATGATTGAGCACTTGAAAACATTTGCACAACGCTCATAATCCTTCCACACTCCAAGTTTGGTACATTGCCGGTGTCGTGTCAGATGGGCATCTGCTACGTTACTTCAAACGTTGAGATACCGTGCTTCCGAAGCACTGCTTCGAACAGGAAGACAGTGTCCTCGGCCCTCAGGGGAGGCCGGTCGGCGTGGCCTCTGCCCGTACGGTCAATCGGGTACCACAAGACCGGATTAAAGGAAAAGTGAAATATATCAGATTTGGGGAGTTTCAGAAGAGTTCAATATGAAGAGTGAACTCTATCCTACAAGTGTTTATCACCCTGGTACACAGTTTACTGCTGGCGATGTGGACAGTGTCCACCGGACACTGCTTATTCCTCAGCCTCTTGTTAAAAGACATAAGCTTGACTCCTACACGTGCCTATAATTTAAACGCCCGCAATGAGGTTAACGTATCATCTAATCAGGGCTGCACCAGTGATGAGCGCGGTGGCAGCTGGGATACAACACGGGTGCCATCAAACTGGGGTTGATGCCCGAGAGAGACAAGGGGAAGGGGGAAGAGGAAGGTCACAGTGCCCAACAAAGACACACATCGAGCATGTGGGGCACGGGAATCGATACATGCCTATGCACAGAGGTTTTAGTCAAAGCCTGCAGAGAACCACATGCAACACCAGATCATGGACCCCCTCGGAGGGGGAAGGGCAAAAGAGGGAGGAGGGAGAGTGCTGAGAGACCAAAAGAGGGGGGGGGGAGAGGGGAGGGGAGGGGAGGGGAGGGGATGGGGTGTGTGTGTGTGTGTGTGTGTGTGTGTGTGTGTGTGTGTGTGTGTGTGTGTGTGTGTGTGTGTGTGTGCCCGCGCGCCCACACACGACAAGGACCTGTGGAAGCAACAACTTTTACTCGTTCATGGCTGCAGAGATGGGTTGTACTGCAACGTTGAGTATCAGTTCCCTGTCCGCATCTCCGGCCGAATGGATGTCAAGAGCCCTGCATGCACCGACTCAGCTGGATGCGCTCAGCCATGGTGTGGACAGAAGCTAGGGCAGTAGCTACACTGCCACAGAAATCTCAGCGCAGCCCATGCCCAACTACGGCTGGTCCAATCGCCCTCGTCATGCCATTTGGAGCCATGGCAGGCGGCTCAGGCCCCTTCCAATCGGCTGCTTTCCACTGATCAGATTCCGCTCTAGGTTCTGTGCAATTATGTGGTGGGGCGGTGTCCCATGCGGGCCTCCGTGTTCACAGCCTGCTACGCTGTTTACTGGCAGGACAGCAGCATCATGCAGCATTCCAGACCCCAGGTTCATTCACGTGGGGGTTTATGCAGCGATGATGGTCCTGGTGATGACCAGAGAAGAGTGAAGGATATCGAGGGTTTTACTGCTACGGCTGAATAGCACCAGCAAGCCCCAACAGGTGCGACATTTATTATTTACGTTGTAAGATCTGGCAGCCTTGCAGGGGTGCTCAAAATGTCGCGCAGGACTTGCAGATTAAGCACGCTGCCGTGTTTGCGGGATATCATGGGTAGGGCCTTCCCTGTACTATTATTCTTCTGGGGGTGGAATGCACTCAGTTCCCCGGGCTTTTTGGTATGCACCACGACTCAAATAGAAGCACCAATTGCACAAAGGGACGTCCAGAAACACGTTCTTATGCGTTTAATGAGTCTGGTTTGCCGCTGGGTCAGCCAGTTAGCTGTCCTGCTCTGTTGACCATATGGTCTTTTGGCGGGGGCTCCGAGGGGTCTCGCTCCAGCTCTCGTTCCAATCATTTGGTAAACGATAAAGCAGGCTTTACCATGCATCATGCAACAAGTAGAAGGAGAAGAATAAGAAGATGACGAAGAAAAAGGAATGGGCTTCACTCTTAATTTTAAAAAGAATACAAGAGGATCTGTTGAATTAGGAACTTGGTAGAGAAGTTCCTGATGAAGGTGCAGACTGTGGGGCCCGCGGTTGGGTAGCGGTAACAATTGTACGAATCGGTGCAACGTGCGTACGGCGATATTCAAACAGGCGACCAGCAGTTCAAAGCCCACAGCTACCATCAAAGCGATGCTGCATGATGGATGCGATCGCAGATGTGCTGCTATGATTGAGGGCTACACAAGCTAACTTAGTTAGTATGTGCTGGGTTAGTGACTCGTCTGTTCGGGTTACAGGTTCGAAGGGTATTGATGTGGGCCCAGGTCAAGACCTTTGGCAACAATGTACAGCAATTGGGGCAGAAAGCTCGGAACACTGCTTCCCAATTCGTTTCCGAAGTACTGGAGACTGCCGAGGAGCTATCGAACCAGGTCTCAACGGTTTCCCTCCACCTAGCGAGATTGGAAGGCGCATAGCTAACCTGTGAAGCGTAACTTGCGATGTACAGATGCGTGCGGGATTTTATGCCTAAAAGGCCGTCGCTACTTTGTGGGACGCCGAGATGGATGTTCGGCGATGCATGGACTGCGTGTTCCTGATCCATAGCGAAGTGTTAGGGCTATCACGATGATGACCTCTACCGGGAGGCTCCTAAGTTTATAAAACCCGTGGGCTTACAGGCAAAACAGTGGGAAGAAGAAGAAGAAGAAGAGAGTACGGTTGAGTCAAGTGTGTCCCGTCCCGTACCTGCAGCAGTAAAACCCACAGCAGCAACTTCTCGGCTTGATGCCCTGAAGGCACGGTTGGAGGCCGACAGGAGGAAAGCTTCAACACTGAAAGTGGGGAATATTGATCGGTGCGCCCACAGTTTAGAAAAGAGCTTGCTTTTTAGCTGGCCTCACTGACACCAAGAGCGTATTTCTTCCAGATATGTTCCATGGATGAGGAAGGGGCTGGGGCATGGTGCAGTTCCGAGAGAAGTAGTGCGCAACAAGCAAGTTCAGCAGTGGGGAGAGTTTACAACGGTAAGGAGAAGCCCTCAAGCTCCTGTCCTTGATGCAAGCTAAAACAGGAGATAGGAGATTGGGATCCCCTCTTCAAGGTTTTCCCCCCTTTCAATCATGAAAAAGGGTTCACTGTCTCTGTCGTGCTTGTTAGCCACTATGCGCTTATACCTCAAGTATGCTGTACCCACGCTCTGTGCTTTCACAAAGGGGGCTACGGAGGATATGCCCGTGAGGGCCGCTGGCCCTCACTTACATATATTAAGGGTGTGGAACAAGGGATACATTCCTGAAGACCTAAATTGCCAAACATGCAACACACAAGGGAAACAAGAGTGTCAGGCAGACCTCACATTAGGTCGTTATGTCAAACAGCTTACTTCACTGGGGAGTCCAAAGATCCTGAGTTAGGGCCCTACCTTATAAGAATTTTCAAGATCCACCACCTACATCTCAGCATGTCGTCCCTTCTCCACAGACTGTCATGGAACAGCAAAAATGCCTTGTTTTGTCACCCAGCAGTTGTTCCAATGGGCAACAAGGCCTCGGACATACTGATATGTATTGAGTTGTGGTATGGCCGTGGGATGGCTTCGTTCATGCAAAGTGGACAGCGTTCAGACTCGGAAACCCTTCCAGTAAAGGTTGGTCAAAAGGCTTGCCTCATCTGAAAGGGAATGCACCCCCTTCATGTACGTTGCCTGCCGGAGCTTGTTGCACCTGTATGAGATGGGTTTGCTACCACGGTCGGAGCAGGAAGTACACAGGCGGAGGCAGGTCATGCTGCAGACCTGGGAAGGAGCGGCTTGGACAATGGGACTGATCCACTGGTGCTTCCAGAAACTCGGGCATGGTCCGCAAGAGAGCGAGAGACAACTTGTGAGGCATCCCCTGCTCGTATATTGGCGGGAGAGGAGGTGGCTGTTGCAAATTGCCCCCCAGGCAAGGCCTGGCTTGTTGCTATCACAGAGTTGGCTTCCGTCCTCTCGAGGCAGACTTGGTCTTTTGCCATTTGAGGAGGCGCAACCGTTCTGTTGCAAAAGCAATGGATTTTGAGGGGTGGCAGTGGACAGAGAGCATGGACTGATATGGAAGGGCATTGTCCCTTTGCAGATATGTTCAGAAATGTTTAAGGCTAGGGGAAGCGGCAAGGGCCATCTTGTAGAAAGCATGACAAGCTGACAAAGCAGGGGCAAGGACGGGGCGGGAGGGATCATCCGATGCTGGGTCTTAAGCAGACTTGAGCTTATGGTACCTCTATCCTCGATTCTGCCCCCATCGGCCTTCCTACCCGGCTTTCCCTGCCTCTGTGTGGCATGCTGTGTCCCGGCAGCCTCTCTGTCTGCTCTCCGCAGAAGGTGTAGGTGCTGGAGCAAGCTGTGGGACGGGGCTCGGGTGAGGAGAGGGAGTGGGGAGGGGGGGGGGTGGTGGGAATGGCCTGCATCGAAGATTGCTGCTGGAGGAGGTTCCGGCTGGACTTTTGAGAGAGTCCACTTACGATCCAATCTTACCTTTGAATTTCAGATAAAATGAAAAAACTGAAGCTGTTATCCGTTGAGATTTTCTTGAGGGTTTGTGGATTTGTCAATTTTGGACAGTACCTACATTTCGGCCAGGTGTGCATAGCCCCTTGTGCATGGACAAAGTCTGCTGCTGTTGGGGCAGGCACCTCCATGCAAGTGGAAGCAGTTGGAGGAGGTGAGCGATTTGCGGACAGCACGCGGAGAGACCCTGGAGTGGGGCTGGGGGAGGATGATGGGCCCAGTTGGAACAGCAGCCATGCTGATGGAGGAGGGGATCTGGCTCAAGCACAGTTGGAGGTCCAGCAGCTGCGGGAGCAGCTGGCCCGTCTAAAAAGGCAAATTCTGCAGAGCACTGCGGCTGCGGAGGATGAGCAGGCATCCATCCGAAGGGTATGCCCCTTCTGGGGTATGTGTCTGGGCGTACCGTGTCTTTTTCTGGGGCCTCCTTCCAGGGCTGTTCGGCCCACACCTGGTGCAGGATCTTGCTAGACGGCGGAGCGAGGGTGGCATGACGATCGTGGGCGCAAGGGCCCCACGTCTTGTGGGACTCGGCTTGCGGTCTTTCGAAGGCATCTGCAGCACTATGTGAATGCACAGCCCAGTCGTGGACTGACCTGCATGTTGCTCAATCCAAGCTGCCTGCCCCTTTAAGCTCTTTTGGCCATCCTGTCGAATGTTAAAGGACAGGAGGGGGCTCTGGGACAGCCCTGCTTGCTTTGGGTCTCTCAGAGATGAGGAGGGGGCAGAAATGGCATTCACGCAAGGGTGCAGGGGCTTCACATGTCTTGCAGCTCCCTCGGAGCTGGGTTCGCAAGGTATCTGCAGTACATTGTGACTCACAGACACAGTTTCAGGCCAGCTTGGGTCTCCCTGCATATGGATGCAAGGGCCACGCTCCAGCGTGTCGTCCACGTCTTCGATCTCGATGTGGGTAGGGGCCCACTCAGGAGGTTGGGCCAATCGACACCTGGACTGCCCCAACAGTCCAGATGGCTGCTCTCGACTTTGTGTCTCCCCTCCCCTCCCCTCCCCTCCCCTCCCTCTCTGAAGGGGCTCCTGACCTTCACTTTCTTATGTGCATTTCTCATGCTGCCCCTCGTGCCATCGGGGGCTGCAGGGAAGAATTGAAACAAGGGCATGGTTTGGATTTGACAATCCTCATTATCCTGTACTGTGGGCTGGGGTCCTCTCATCTTTCTGGCTCTCCTGGTTATTGTCACTGACAGGAGGAAAGCTGGAGCAAGTCGGTTGCCTAGATGGCAGCGACCAAAAATGTGCTGCACTTAGAGTTCGGGTTGGGGTCAGGAGGCAGAGGCCCGGGAAGCGGAGTTGCATGCGCGCATTGCTGCCTTCAGAGAGCGCCTCCATGCTGCTGAGCAGCTGGCCTCCACAAGTGCCGTCGTGCAGGTCAGACCCAGTCTTGCCCTCCAGACTGTCACTGCGTATGGGCTGCCTCTTCATCCGCCTGCTCTGGGGGTGCGTGCGCGCGCGCGCGTGTGTGTGTGTGTGTGTGTGTGGTGTGGTGTGGTGTGTGTGTGTGTGTGTGTGTGTGTGTGTGTGTGTGTGTGTGTGTGTGTGTGTGTGTGTGTGTGTGGAGAGGGGGGGGGTTGCATTTGTGTCACTTATTTTGAGGTGTTGTGGAATGGGGTGCGGTGTTATTTCTGATTGTTTTTTGGGGGGAAGCGGGGGGTGGTTGTGTGGTGTTGTTTTAGGGAGGGGGGGGGTTGTTGGTATGTGTTTGTTTTCTTGCGGAGGTGGCTGGCATGTGATTTTTTGGGCTCTGCGTGCATGCGTCTGTGCGTGCGTGCGTCTGTGCGTGCATGTGTGGGTGTGTGCGTGCGTGCATGTGTGTGTGTGTGTGTGTGTGTCTGTGTGTGTGTGTGTGTGTGTGTGTGTGTGTGTGTGTGTGTGTGTGTGTGTGTGTGTGTGTGTGTCTGTGTCTCTGTGTGTATCTGTCTTCTTGGGGGGGGGGGGGGGGACGACAGGGGATGGGGATTTTGATGCTTTGTAAATGGGCAGGTAAACACACATGGCTGCCAGGCCCTGTGCCTAGTGATGAAGATGCACGGGCTTGGCGGGGGGTGGGGGGCAGGAAGCCGCGGTGTTTGGAGCGGGGTCTGGCGCGACTGCTGCAGAGGCCGAGGCGCTGCGGCAGCGGGCAGAGCTGGCCGAACAACAGCTGGAGGAAATCAGAGGCCAGCTAAGCACCTTGCAAATTGCTGATGAGTCCGCGAGTCACGCAGCGAAGAGGCTTCCGGAAGTGGAGGCTCAGCTGGCAGCTGTCCAGGAGCAGGTGCGGGAGCGGGATGCGCAAGTGCGCGATCTCACGTTTGAGTTGCAGCAGACGGCAGAGCGGGAGGTACAGTTGAACGGGCAGCTGGCCTCGATTCGAGAGGAGCTGCGGGGCAGAGATGAAGAAGTGCAGGTGCTGAGGAGAGAGGTTGCAGATGCGCGGCAGGAGCTGCAGGCTGCTGTGAGCGGGGCCAGCCCCATCACTGCGGCCGCCGTGAAGAGGCTGCAGGAGCTGCTGGATGAGGAGCGGGAGGCGCATTCCGCTGCTAAGGTAGCTCACCCTGCCTCCCACTGTCGCTGCTCCAGCCCCAGAGGGAACCCTGCCTGCCCGCTGCTGTCCGCTGTGCAAGCTGCGCTGCGGAGGCGAGAGAAGCCGGGGTGTGGCAGGGGGACGCTCAATGCCATGCTGGAGTGTGTGGCAGTGGGGATTGTGACTGGGGGAGGCCTAGGAGCTGAGGAGTGAGTGATGAGGACGCCCCCCAGGGGGGGGGGGGGGGGCACTTGGACCTGAGGAATGAGTGATGGGGCACAGGGAGGCCCAGGAAGCATGGAGTAAGGGGGCAGGGGGTGACCTAGGCGCTGACGAATGAGTGGTGGGGACAAGGGGTTGGAGGCCTGAAGCGAAGGAATGAGTGGTGGGGACAAGGGGTTGGAGGCCTGAAGCGAAAGAATGAGTGGTGGGGACAAGGGGTTGGGGGCCTGGAGCTGAGGAATGATTGGTGGGGCAGGGAGAGGCCCAGGAGCTGACGAGAAGGCTGCAGGAGGCGGAGGAGAAAGCTGAAGGCAGCATCTTGGAAAGGGACTCCTTCTGGAAGTCTCAAGTTGAGGAGCGGGAAGCCAGGATTGCTGACCTTCAGCAGCGCCTTCAGGTGACAATACCCTCTTCTGTGTGCAGGTCTGCCCGGGATGGCCTGTCTGTTGTATGGACCACTGCCACTGTGCTGGCTGCAGTGGTCAGCAGGTGCTCAAAAAGAGGGGTCCACGCGGAAACAGACCAGGACATGGCGGGGGGCCTCACAGCTCCCCCACTTCTTGTCTTTCAAATTTGCTGGTGCTCGAAGCCAGATGTGATACATAACTTGCACGTTTTCAGCCTTAATACAAGATGGGACCTCTCGCATGTTCCCTTAGAGTCGCGCGAACAATGCTGACTTGGTACTCTCAGAGAGTTTGTTGCGCCTACGGTGTCACACGTCAGCAAACTCGGACTGGTGACCATTTTCTTTGATGCTGTCGTTGTGCTGCTCTTTGTCAACACCGATACCCTTCTTTGCAAAGATCTTCGATTGATGGTTATAATGTTTTAGAGGATTGTTATCATGTTTTGAATGGATGGTGATGCCTATATGAAAGGATGGCTAAAAGTTTTTGGATGGGTGCTTATCACTCTTTTTAAGTTGGAAGGTTACCGTTCTTTGGTTGGATGGCTCTCTCTCCGTGAATGGATGGTCATCACTTCTTTAATGGATGATTTTTGACGTTCTGAATGAAGGCTTACCATTTGTTGGACGGATGACTAGAATTCTTCCCACAAGAGGTCATGGCGT
>KV908557.1:204121-267455 GCA_002005505.1 Botryococcus braunii
GGCGGCCACGATATTGGGACTATGCATGACTGCAGGCGCCGAACTTGATATACGAGAAGAATAATTGTTTACAGAAACAACACACACACACACACACACACACACACACACACACACACACACACACACACACACACACACACACACGCACACACACACAACACACAACACACAAAATGACTACCAGGTGAACAAGCATGTTTGAAGGGGGGAGGGGTCTCGCGGCCAGGTGAGGTTGGTGGCGGAGAGCATCAAGGCGGAGGCGGAAGGCAAAGAGACCTCCCGCCTGGAAGAGGTGACGGCCCTGAGGGCTGCAGCTGCAGAGTCTGCCGCACGCTGCCAGCAGCTGGATGCTGTTCTCAGCGAATGGGAGGCCGCCGTCACAGCTCGGGATGAGGAGATCCGTAACCTCCAGGTCTTTCCCTCCTCGACCCTTGTGAGCTGCTGCCGATAAGATTGGAATGGGAACGGACCCCATAAGCCCAAAACGGGACCCGACCCGAGTCCCTGGCGGTCGAGACGAGACGGTGTCATGAAAGAGCCTTGGCTTGAAACTGTCTTTTTGCCTGCTTCCGCTGTCCTTCTTTGCACGGCCGGGCTAGGACCGGCTGGCACTTGAAGCCAACTAGCTGCATCCTGTGGGGAACCAACCCCATCAACCAGGCACTCCTGCTCCCTGCCCCGCCCCTCGGAAGGCAAGAACAAGGATGAGCAAGCTTCTGCAGTACGTGAAGCACAAGGGAGTGCACATGGAGTGCCTTGGCTGCGTCCATCTATTCGGCAGCAGATTGCTGATCCTTAAACAAGGGTTGCACGGCACGTGCAGGCGGCCCTCGGAGAGCTGACGTATGAGAGCGAAGCTGCAGAGAGAATGCGGAGCAAGCTGAGAGCTGTGGAAGCAGGGGAGCGGGCCGCCCGGGAGGAGGCCGCCATTGCCAGAGCGGCCGAAGAGCAGGCCCGCGCGGCCGCCCGCCAAGCTGCCCAAGAGCTGGAGCAACTGAAACACGGCGACGCCGGCCAACAGGAGCGCGAGCGCCGCCTCCAGGTGCCCCCCCCCCCCCCCCGCGCGGGTGTTCGAACAAGGTTGCGCCCGGAAGTCTGCTGGGAAGGTCGCTCGAGGTATCACCTGCACAAGCGCTGCGCTGCTGGAGGGCTGGCTCGGGGGGAGCCTGCTCGCCATCGATATTGCACTGCTGGTCTGATGGATCTTTCGCAGGGCCCGTGTTTCCGCAGTTACTTGCTGTCACGGCCCTGTGGGATTTCCTCTCGCTGGGGCAGACGCTGGCTTGTTGCGCGTCTCTCCCCCTTGCGGGGCTCGTTTGCCACCCCTGTGTTCAGTCACCCGGGGGGGGGGGGGGCAGTCCTTGGGTTTTGCCACTCGTGTGGTTACACACAGGGGCCCTTCCTTGTTTGTTGGCATCCAGAGTCCCACTCCGCCCGGCAAGCCCATCCAGGATTGCTGCATTGAATGGGACCAGGAGGCCGACCACTGTTTCTGTTGTGGCAGGGTGCCTGCGTGGGTCTGGGCTTACGTGCAGCAGTACGGCCATATCACAAAATTGGACTCATTAGTAACACAAGCTCCATATCACAAAATCGAACTCATCTTAGTAACACAAGTTCCATATCACAAGGTCGACCTCATGAGTAACACGAGTTCCATATCACATGATCAGAACTCATTATCACTACGAGGTCCATATCACAAATTCGATCTCATCAGTAACACAAGTTCCATATCGCTCTGGCATCGCGCATGGCAGGTTGCCAGCAGGAGCCCTTTCAAGAGGACCGTCCCTGACTCCGCAGAGGGGCGTGGGGGGCAGGAGGAAGCAGCTATGCTGCGGAGAGCGCTGGCGGAGAGCATGAAGCGCATCAACCTGCTGAACAGCGACAGCAGTGCCATGGTGGATCGCCGCATCGTCGTGAAGCTGCTGGTCACGTTCTTCGAGCGCAAGCAGAGCCGGGAGGTCCTGGCTCTCATGTCTCGCATGCTGGGCTTCTCGGGTCCGCCCCCCTCCCTCCTCCCGCCTGCCCTCCCATCACGAGATTCTGCCCTGTGGAATAAACCTGCTCAGGTCAGCTTTCCCTCCTGGCGCTGTGGTGTTAAGCGCTGTTTCACTGCCTCGTTCCTCTGCCCCCCAGTGCGTTTTTTGCACTACTGTGCAATGTGACACTGTGCAGGTGGTAATGCAAGTGCAGTCTTGCTAAGGGTGCTCATGTTTTTCTGTGGCCCCCCCCCCTCCCCCCGGGGCAGATTAACCACTACCCACTGACACAATCCTTACACCACAAGGCTCCGTCATTGCAATCAAGCACATGGGTCGAGTGTTTGGCCCCCACCGGAAGGAGTCATCGTTGCATTTAGTGCATGGGTGGTGGGAGGTTGGGCTCCGGCATTAGTGCAGGTATGGCACGGAGGGTAATAGAGGCATGCACAATGTTAAGGAAGATAAGAAGCCAGCCCTGGATCTGGACCAAGTTGTATTGTATGGGGCGTGGGGAACGGGAGCTCAGATGATGAAAAGAGGCGAGTCGGGCTTGCTGGCTCAAAGAAGGGCGTGCTGGGCACGGTGGCGGCCATGCCACTCTCCCTGTTGGGGGCGGGTGGCGGATCTGTGTCGGGCGCCCTCAGCCCGGCCGCTTCTGCCTCCTCCGAAACTCTGGCAGACTCCTGGATAGACTTCCTTATCCAGCAGGCAGAAGCGGCCGACGATGCCGAGGCCAGCCTGTCTCAACCGCCTCCCTCAGGTGGGGCCCTGCTGCTGGTTTCCAGGCGTTCCCAACTCAGGCGTTTGGATTGCTGTTCTCCCTTGCAAGTTCAGGATAGGCTCGATACGACTGACCTTGTCTTTCGAGGTTTGCCTGTCAAAAACTTATTGAAACGATGACCTGTGAGGTTTACGCAGTACGGAGCCTCTGGTATCTAAGCCCGCTTATTGGCCAGCCCTCTCGAATCCTCGCCGCTACTCCCCCTCCTCTCCTCCTCCTGCTAGCACCCTGCATTGCCACTCCCTATCTTCTTCTTTTCCTCACATGTCCGTTGTGGGTGGTTTGTGGTGCTTGTGCGAGGTCGTGTGCATCCATGTGCTGCGTGGTTGCCTTGTATCAAGCCCAGTGGCAACTCGACGTTGATTGTTACTGGTCGTCTGCTCGAGGGTACCCATGCGGATTGTGGTTTCAGAGCCCTGTGGATATGATGGCTTGCCTGGCAGGTATTTTGATGCTGGGCTTGCCCTGACAACAGGTGTCGCTTGTGTGATCAGGCACACCCCGAGTCCTGAGAAGCACAATCATGTACGCTGGCGAGGGCTTAGGACTGGGGTCGCCTGAAATCTGTGTTGTGTGCCTGCAGGGACCCTGAGGCTGACACCGAATGTAGGAGAAAGTCGTTCAGTTCGGCCCCCTGCTGTCAGCCCTAACGAGAGCAGTACCCCTCGCACTCCAATTTTCGGGCCCCCACGTTGACCCTCTTCCTTTTCCCCCTCTTCCTCGTGGCAGCAGGGCCTGGCCTGCGCTCGGTGATGATCCTGCGTGAGGCATGTGGTGTCCTTCATATGTACAAGTGCCATGTGGAAGCAATCCACTGTCCAGAGATCAAATAGTTTTAGCTCGGGTGCTGCATAGCTTGGCTCAGGTAGTGGGCAGGCTGTCCGGTATCTATTGAAGTTGAATGCGATGGCAAGCAGTTCTCAGTATGCGTCACTTTTATAGATCTGCAGGGTTGTGCCTCCGTCACAGTTCGTCGTGCCAGTCCTGAGTAGGGAAATTACGATTCTTGTTGAGAAAAGTCGTCATGCTCAGACCGGGATCACATGATGTGGTCGGTTTCGCACTGCCATGCTCCACATTGAAGCATGGGCAGGTTTCCAGGACGATTGTGAAGGCAACGCGCGGCGCGTTGCCTTCATGATCTCATTGTGATTGTCGTGGAGCCAGCGTTCTTTGTTGCCCCCTGTCAGGCCCCTGGGCCGCACCACTAGATTGCAGGACGCAGTATCCAATTTGATCTTTCGTCATCCTGACCAGGGTACGACAACCCGTGCAGGGTCCGTACAGGGATTGGGCTTGGCATGCCAGGCCCGTAAAATATCCAGAAAGGCATTCGGGAACGCCGCACGTTTTGCAACATTTGCAAGGTCCTTCTACGGGGGGGCACCCTCGCCTTATCTGCAAGGCAATACGGGTTCCTCGACAGAAAATAGGGTTAGGTAAGGGAAATTTACGGGGATGGAGGACAGCTTTAAAGACGATGATCCTCAGTTAGCTTTTGGCTTTTTGTTGAGGACCAGCACTGTCCCTCCGATGACTCAGGCGTGCCAGGTACAATATGAAGCCCAGCATCCAGGTAGTTTTCGCTTACATTTTGATTATTTGGTGACAAAATATGATTTGATTTATGCTATGCATCGTCGGGGGGGATGATGAAGAACGGAACGTTGGCCACACAAGAACACATACGCAAGTCAGGTCGGCCACTGAGCTCGAGGAACCGGCTCAAACGAAGCAAAAGCCACAAGCCATTCAGTCAACTATACCTCAATATTCTACTGACTTGGTAGTAGTAGTAATGCGTGGTGCACATGCACCAAGCAAGAGTATCTCATGTAATCAAGCAAGACTTATCATGACATATATGTTTGAACCCGTGGAATCGCCTTCAACGTGATGCCTCCTTTGCCGTTTTCACATTGGTTTGTGGTGTTGTCACGGCATTAGTTGTTCGTGAGCTTATGTGTAGGAATTGCAAAACTTCATAGCCCGTACAACCAATTTACGTGGAGGTAGCTAGTACTGCCTCAGTCGCCTGGTACGGTCTGTCGCTTTTGAGTCGCCCGCTCGCGACCAGTCGGGCAGATTTGCTTGGGCTGGAGTTTTTGTGATGGAAACAACGTTTACTGACATCAACTTGTAAACAAACAAGATCGATACGCAATGAATTGCTTCCATACTAGGTAGTGTGTGTGATGCCTGTATTCCCAGGTACGGAGAACCACAACGTCTCCCACCACAAGCCTACGTCAAATAGCCAAGGTAACTCCACACTTGCTGCTTAGTCTAAGGCTGGCTAGGTTTGCTCGGTAGGCTACTCTGCGAGGGAATAGGTCCCAGGAGACGTCCTTGGAGATCTCGCACAAATTGGGGGTGTCTAGCCGAAGGTTCAAAAGCGGTAGGAACGCTGAAAACCCATCAAAATGCCTTACAACTCTAACATGATTGAGATGCCAATATAACACACTTTGGTCTGCAATCATTTTCGCTAAGCTTTATGTACCACTTCCTGATCGAGGTACCTGATACAGACCAGGTGAGACATACACCACAAGTTCAACAGGTCATTAGGCTGGTAAGGGTCTCTGGACATATCATACCTGCCAGAACTATCATTGCTCAATGGTTTAAGTAGTCTAATCACGATATCGTGAAGCGCATCGAGGTTTTAGGCGTCGCCGTGCCTTTCCGGATCGACGTGAAGTGAATCCTGATTTATCGATAGCAGTAAGTCTTTAGTCACAACACATAGTTCAACTTGGGCAGGGTCGTTCATGCGTGCCTTGATAAAACTTGGATACCCCTATCCGGTGGACTGTCATAGTCCTCATGAGGTGGACATGGATACTTTCAGGGCAATACTCACTAATGCCCAGCGGCTCTCGGATGAGGGATTGCACATCTCTCCTAGACTAGCACCTAAGGACCCCCAACTATGCACTTATCTTCGATGGTTTGCCCCAACAAGGCCGGTTCAACGTGAAATACTGTTTTCTGTGCCAGTTAGTGTTAGGCGCGTTAGGCAATTTTTTAAGTTTCGTCTTGGAGTCCATGACTTACCTATAGATGCAGGAAGACGCACTCATGTCCCCCGTTCAGAACGTCTATGTGACATGTGCGGCATAGCGGTGGGGGATGAGCATCATTTTGTGTTTCATTGCCCTGCACTTGCTCAGGTTCGTGACCGCTATCCACATTTGTTCTTGTCCCACTCGTGGTCACTACGTAATTTCATCTGGCAAGAGGATCAGGTTGCGGTGATTAATTTTATATTTGATGCATTCCAGGCCCGTCAAGTGTGTCAGCGGCGATGACTTGGCCATTTTTCTTGTTCTTTTTCATTTTCATTATCCAGATATTAGTATGGTTATCTGTGTTATCTCATAATATTGTTTCAACTAGGTTCTCATATACCGTTGGTTTATTCGTTAACATCTCATCAAGCCCTTTGGGCTGGGTTGATGTAATTCTTTCTTCTTCTTTCTTCTTTAGTATGTAAAGCGCCATTGCTCTATACTGCTGTTGCGTCTTGGATTGCATCTGTTGGTTCACTGACACGTGCTTGTAAGGGAGTTGTTTCTCCCCTGACGTCTTGTTCCGCTAAAGTTTACGAAAGCAAGCTTGTATTTGGGCTTAACGAGGTGGTAGATGTCACTGAAATTTGGCTGGTTGTGCGAGGTGACCCCCAAGGGTGTACAGGGCTGCGTCCCGGCCGCACAAGTCGAGGCTGAAGTGCGTCTATAACGAAGTGGGCCGAGGTTTAGAAAGTTGTAAGAGACAGAACTGGTCATTTACTAAATTACAAGAAGCGTATGAGTAGCTGACAGATACCGTCCTCGATGTAGATTGCAGTTCGAGTTGAGGTCGCGAACACGCTTAAGTATGCCGTGATGGATAAAAAACCTTGATATGCAGGGACTACAAAGAATAAGAGTTTTATAGTGTCTGTGCAGAGCGCGTGTTTTGGGGGGACAACCGGGAAGAGGTTGTTCCAGAAGACCCCTAGGTATCCAGTGAGTGATCTGTAACTGTGTGTGTTTTGTGAAATCTAACTGAATACATAGGAAGGTGTGAGTATGGATCCCCTAACATTAGATCCAGCCGATCAGTCTACAGTAAGTGTAAGGAACCGTCGTTCCCACAGTGAGCAAGGCAGTGGGCTGGCTACTCCAAGATCACCAGAATTGCCTAACCGAAATGAATTGATTCCATTGATTGCTGACGATGCTGATAATCATAACATGTATTTGCAAATCTTAAACACTATGGATAGTGGTACTGTTACCAATGCTGCTGCAGACTTTGCGTTAGCTTGTTCGAGCAAACCTGGTCAGTCCGTTGAGCAGCAGGTGTGGTGGTTACTAAACGGTGTGAACAGATTTGCTATAAATAGCAACAGGCAGAACCACAGCAATATCAACAGTGCAGTTCATTCAGCAGTACAGAGCGTTATGCAAACCAATTTATTGAGGCAACCAGCATTGCAGCTGCGAGATATTACGCCGCAAGAAATTGCTGCCAGACGGAACAACTGTTATGAAAGAATGCCCAAGCTTAAATAGGGCGGAGATATTGAGGCGCATTTCCGACAGGTAAGAAGAGCCCTTCAGTTTGATGGTGCAGGCCTTAGTGAGCCTGAAAGGGTGGATATTGTCAGGAAATGCACTGAGCAAGATATTGATGTTTCTAGACGTATGGAGCCCAAGTTGGTAGCAAGATTTACCATTCAGTAGATGAGTATGCTGAAGATGCCCTCTTACATCGAAGAATTCAGTCTGGTTCCCCCCCACACCGCTGTGCTTTTAAAAAGCGCAGCGGTTACATTTTAAAAGCACAGCGGTGTGGGGGGGAGGAGAAGGCTAACTGGAACCGCTGTGCTTTTAGCGAAGCGGCTGGAGCCTCCCTCCTAACATCTTAGATGTAAACGGTTACACCGACCACCAGCATAGCAGGTTAAATGTGAGGGGGAAGCAGTATCCAAGATGTGTTCCAACCTGACATGCATGGATATCGTGAAGTGATTCGTGGGAAACGTCAAAAGAAAGATCAGTCTGCTGTCAGTTATCTGTCGCATATTCGAGATGTGGGGTATCATCATTGGGTAGGAGTTCCCACCAGTGAAGAAGTGTTTTTACTGAACATTGAAACAATGATGACTGACCACCGTAAAAGCATGCTCAAGTCCTATTGGATGTCACGCGCCGCATTGGAACGAAGCACCACTGCCAGACCAATATCCTTCATGGACTTGGAAAGGTGGGCTGCTCAATCCGATGCGGAGCAAATTAATTCAAGACACAACCATGGAGCTGCACACAACTTTGATGCTCTTCTAGCTCAGCTCAAGGATGATGACAAAGGTAAGAGCCGTGGTAGGGGTAGAGGTCGTGGCCGAGGTGCAGCCCACAATTTTGAGGCTTTTCAAGAAACCCCTGCAAGTTCTTTTGTTGTCCAAGTAAGCTCTCGAATGTCTAGTGACAGTGAGGAAGACATTGACATTGTGTATAGTTTACCAAATACGCCATCGGGCTTGGCACTATCTGCACGAAGAAGTGTTAGCACCAGTGTCCCTGTTGGTAGTAGCCATGTCAGGCACAATCACAACAGTCCCGTAAAGTCTCCTCAGCCGTTTATAACCAATGTGATTACCAACTCAAGGAGAGAGCCTTATGTACCTGTGCCTGTTAGCACTATGACCCCAATGTGTGTATCCATGCCTGTTTCAAATATTCTGCACACTCCCTCTTGCGGGTTGGTAAGCCCGACCAACAAAATTATGTCACACCCTGTTTCACCAGCCGTGGCTACGGCTGGGCCTGCTGTAAATTCCATGAAAGCAGCCCCATCAAAGTCAAACCAATGGCAGACAGTAAGCAGCAAAAGAAGGCGACCAATTACAGCAGTCCCTTCACAGTCAGCTCCCAATGTCAGCCCCAGGACCCAACAGCCAGATATAACCATTGTGGCCGGTCTGTTCAGCGTATTTGACAAAGCTGCCATGGCACTACATGCTCCCATGCTTCAATCAACAATCAGCTCAAACTCAACAAGTTTACAGCCGACAATATGTGCAGTCTCTTACTTGTCTGTCAATCCTTTTGAGCAACTATCGGAACTGACAAATCCAGAACAGCCGGCACCTCATGTACTTCCGGAACAAGTGCGAGTATTACCCCAAGCAGAGCAGTTGGCTAGGTAGCCACTTCCTGCAACACCTCGTACTGTAAGCGGCCCTTCTCACCATGATCCTGTTGCGCAGTGTAACATGGTCTCATATGACTTAACACCTCTTTCCGGCACAGTGCATAATTCCTCGTTGCGGCATTTGGATGTAAATGCTGTGCAAGGCCGAAGGCCTAATCATGCTGAACACTTCAGGCCTCAGGATAGAGAAAACAACAGGCCAGCAGCACCCAACTCATACTTTTATACCCCTGAAAGTAGGCTGGGTAGTGCCTTCTTTTTACATGTCTTTCACTGCTTTGGTGCAATTAGTCAAAAACCCAAAGTTCCTTGTAGCGATGGACGCCATGCATGATCTGTTAGAACCTCAAAACCCTGAACGTGAGGCCATCATCAATGTGCACTCATGGAGGTTGCTGCAGAATACCAAATTCCCCTTGCTTGTACACTGAATTCACAACCCCTTCAGTCTGGAGGGGGAAGAGTACTAACTTCTGTGCTGAAGCCCAAGTCCGAACGCAACATTCGGGCCTGGACTTGTGTGCTTCAACCATGATTGATCGCAACGACTTGGATGAAGTACCGATTTTGTTTCTTATATCTCCATCGTGGCAAGTACAAGCGCCACTTCCAAGTGATATCTCACAGCACAGTTATGTGGAAATGGCTGCGGCTAAGGTGCACCCTCTTTTTATACCAACAGCATCTACGCCCACTGTGCAATTCAAGTTGACTGATAGATCAGGAACTGTGCTAAGTGACACCCGCAACGCGTATCTAGATACGGGTTGCAATGTGAACCTCATTTCCAAGAGAGCCTTTCTTAGAGATGGCAACTGTCTTGGTCCTGATACTGTGCTTTACAAGATTCGTCCTTTCACTGTAAGCCTGGCTGACGGCAAATCTCATGCCGTTACTATGCAAATGATCAACAATGCCTGCTTAGCCATAGGCAAAGCTTTTTATTTACTGAATTTTCTCATTGTGGATTCTTTGACCCAGGACTACCTGAAAGGATGTCCATTTCTCTACATGTATGATGGCCAAGTCAAACTTGCCGCATCCAAATTGTCTATCGGTGTACCACAGAAAAACCTCATAGACAAAGAAGCGGGATACAATAGGCCATATTAGACTGTAGATATAAAATTCCATACGAAGAAACTCACATTAGCCACAGATTAGGCTAGGATGGTACTAACCTGTGGTGCAGCAAGATCCATCCATGACCTTGGTTTTCGAGTCCCGCCATCCCGCCATAGGCCTATGGCGGGATAAGATCCCGCAGTAGCAAGTGCCCCCGGAGTTGTGAGCATATGACCCGCTACGCAAGTCATCCGGAACTGCACGTGTGATGCTGCACTTATGCCTTTCTCTGTAGCACTGAGAGAGGAGCTTCAATGTTACGGTGATGCTGACTTAGTACTAAGTCTAGTCCCATCTCCAATCCCTCAATCTATTACTTCTATCCACACTGTACAAATTGAAGATGTAGACATGGTTAATGAAGATGTCATGATGGCAGAAGTAATTGCAACCCCTAAGCTGTTACCCTCTGATGAAGAGAAGAAGAAGAAGAATATTGAATTGCTGTTATCCCAATATTCTTGCTTGTTTAGTACTGGCCAGAGTGATCTGGGCAGAATTGCTAATCCGGAGATTTGCCATCGCATAATTGTTCATGATGATGCTTCTCCACCCTCTCGTTTTAGATCCATGTCTACGTATTCTGAAAGAGAGCGAGAATTATGGCTAGTGAAGTTAAGATGCTGCTTGACTTGGGCATAGTACAACCCTCTGATACTCCTTGGGAATCTGCCCCCGTGATTGTCAAAAAGCATGATGGTTCTCTTCGCTTGTGCATTGATTTTCGCCCCCTCAATAAGGTTAGTGTGCCTGACCCATAACCTTTGCCTGTCATTGACGCTATGCTACGTAGGATGTCTAAGGCTGAATATTTTTCCAGTGTGGATATTGCCTCTGCATTTTGGCAAGTTCCCATGCATGACATTGATAAGAGATTCACTGGCTTTATGACACCTAATGGAAAATATGAATGGCTTCGTATGCCTTTCGGGCTCAAGAATGCGTCAAGTACTTTTCAAAGGCTAATGGACCACATAGCGGGTCAGACTGATTTTACTGCCGCATACCTTGATGACATTTACATTTTTTCTGAGACATGGGGGGCACACCTCATACATATAGAAGGAGTGTTCAAAGCCCTTGCTGAAAACCATATCAAGTTGAAACTCCCGAAATGCATTTTTGGTGCCCCCTCTCTCAAAGCACTTGGCCATATTGTAGGAAATGGTGAAATGCGACCTGACCCTGACAATGTTGAAGCCATACTTGCCTTACCTGTCCCTCGCGATATACACATGGTGCGGTCTGTCCTTGGTGCATATGTGTGATGGCAAAGGAAGAGAGAGAGCGACGAGACACCAGTCAGGTCAGAGCATTCAGCGGAATCTGTTACAAGCCGGTCAGCGCCGGGACTTCCTTCGACGCCAAGACGCGTGCCACTTTCTAGAACCTTCGATCAAACCGGGAATCCTACACATTTCAGGACCTGGCAGCTTCCTGCCCAAAATCCTACACATTTCAGGACCTGGCAGCTTCCTGCCGTTACAACTTCCCCCTCCCCTACATGGGAGCGTCCTCGCTCACATCAGAGCAGTCATCACGAGCAAGACTCCATAAGGTAAGAGTTCCACAAGCAGTGTACATGCCGTCTACACTCAAGCAACAATATTTTTTTACACATATAGCTTTGGCGACAAGTTTGTTGAGCCTCCAATGGTGAGTTACGCCAGGGTACGTCAGTGAGCTTTGTTCATCATCATTCATTGCTTGAAATTGTCATGGCGGGCTTCAAAGTGGATCGATGATCTACACTTAACATCATGCGCGCGCGATACAGCTCACCGTACTGAACTTCCCACTTGTATAACAACGGGGTGACACGCGGGGAGCAACTAAGCCCTTCTCTCTCCCCCGGGCGGGCAGCAATGCTGTACCCGCAACAAACAAGTGCAGAAAAAGATCGCCTCTCCGTGTCTAAGTCCGCCTCTTCTTAGGCGCAATATTCGTAGTTGCTGAGGCATGCTCATTACTTCGCTTCTTAGTACCGTTGCCTGCAGCCGCGACACCTTTCGTGCGCTTCCTCGTTCCCACCTTCTCATTGAGAGCGCGACCAGCCCAGTACTCCTGGACAACCTCTTGGGCATGTTCTATTAATCCTGCTTCTGGTTCCCATGAGTTACGCTCAGGCCCGTAGCCTTTCCATTTTACCAAGTATTCTTTCTTCGGCGCATGGTGCGCAGCCTTCTTCTCTCGATGCATAGAAATACACTCCACCTCGTATTCCCAATCATCATCAATCCAATCTGGCGGAGGTGAGGGAGCCAAATTGACACCCTTATGATATGGCTTCAACAGCGACACATGAAACACATTGTGAATGGTGTATTCATCAGGCAACTCCAGCCTATATGCAACAGCGCCAATTCCAGCCAAAATATTGAATGGCCCAATGAAACGAGGCAAAAACTTCTTGGTGCCAGGATGCTTCCAACGAATATTCTTAGTGGACAATAGTACTTCTTCCCCAACTTCATACTCAACATGTCTGCGCCCCTGGTTAGCATAAGTGCGCTGCCTATCTTGTGCCTCAATCAGGTTGCGCTTCGCTAACGCAAGATCATCATGCAACTTTATAGCAAATCTTTTAGCCGACGGAAAAGTGGTCCCAGAAATCACTGCAAACGGCTCAATAGGATCCTCCCCATACACCAACCGGAAGGGAGTTGTGCGAACGGATTCTTGATAAGCATTGTTATAAGCAAATTCTGCGGCCGGCACATGCACATCCCAATCATGTTGGGTAGGGCTAACATAATGCCTCAACATGTCTTCCACAATGCGATTCACACGCTCAGTTTGTCCATCAGTCTGTGGATGATAAGCCGTTGAAAAGACAGACCTCATGCCCAAAATTCTAAACAACGCTTTAGTGAAGGCACTCGTGAACACCGTTCCGCGATCAGTCAACACCTCTTTAGGCATACCGTGCAGATTAAACACACGATCCACAAACACATCAGCAAGACCTTCAGCAGACAGCTGATCAGTTGTTGGGATGAAATGCGCATAGTTAGACAATCTGTCCACAACCACAAGGATAGCATCATTCCCGTTCACCGTTCTGGGTAAGTCAGTAATGAAATCCATAGAGATGCTTTCCCACCTTCGTGAAGGACTTGGTAGAGGCTGCAGCAGACCAGCTGGCAGTGAGGCACCTTGTTGCGCTGGCACGCATCACAAACGCGAAGAATATCTTCAACACCTTCCCTCAGCTTCGGCCACCAAAAATACCGTTGTATTTTCTCCAACATTTTAGTCCAGCCCACATGGCCTGCCTGTGGCACTTCATGGTTTTCTTTGAGAATGGCTTCTTTGAGCTCTTTATCTTTACCATCTGCCATTTCGGGAACATATATTGCTTTTCCACGGAACCAGTTACCATCTTTAGCGACCAACTTCGCTCTTTGTCTTTTACGCCCATCCCTTAGAAGATGATCCTTCTCATACGCGGTCCGTATGCGATGCACCAAGTCTCCCCCCTCGGGGCACCACATGGTGAACCCATCCGGGCACGCGTCGCCCGAGCCACTTGCTGCCCCAGGGACTACCCCACCTAATGGCGGGGCAGTACCGCCTCCAGTGGAACGCGCCCCCTTGCGCGTAAGTACAGCACACCTAATACGATGACCTATGCCGCGCCCCCCCATCGCGGCTCTAAGCTGAACAGAGCCCCTAGGAGTGTGCACCAAAGAACTAACGACGAACGCTGGATTCCTACTCAAAAGGTCCGCAACATAAGTACGACCGGGCTCATACTTCCACTCTATAGAGTACATCTGGAGCAACTCCGACCACCTGGCTTGCCGAGGGCTCAAAACCGATTGGGACGGCAAAAACGTGTTTGCTGCATGATCAGTGACCACTTTAAAGGGTTTCCCAAGGAGATAACATCGCCAATCAGTCAATGCCATACACACTGCAGCCAACTCTTGCTCGGTGACATGATAATTTCTCTCAGCATCAGAAAATTTCCGGCTCATATAGGCACATGGGCGTCCATTTTGCTCAAGCACAGCACCAACACCATTTTTTGAGGCATCACACACGACCCGAAACTTAGGCGCATCCGGGGAGAGATCAGGGATTGCCATCACTGGGGCATTTGTGATGGCCCGCTTCAACCCATCAAAGGCTTTCTGACATGCATCAGTCCACAGCCAAGGGACACCTTTTCGCAATAAGTGATTCAACGGGGCAGCAAGTTGACTATACCCTCGCACAAATTTCCGCGAAAAATTGCAGAGGCTCAAAAACTGTCGTACCTCAGTGGCCGTCGTCGGTACGACCCACTTCATCACGGCTGCGACTTTATCCGGATCAATCTTGATTCCATGCTTCCCCACAATAAAGCCAAGATAGCGTAGTTCAGGCTGACACAAAGAACACTTCTTTAGCTTCACAAACAATTTCTCTTCACGTAGGCGCTCGAACACATTTTGCAAATGCTCTTTATGCTCTTCTTCGGTTTTAGAGAAGATCAAAACATCATCAAGGTACACTACCACAAAGCCTTCAGCCACAAAGTCATGGAATACGCGATTCATCATACGTTGAAAAGTAGCGGGGGCATTTGTCAAACCGAAGGGTAGGACTTTGAACTCATAATGGCCAAAAGGCACACGGAAAGCAGTTTTGGGAACATCCTCCTGTGAAAGGTTATGGGCAGAGAGAACACCTGTAAGTCCGCAAAAGGATTTGTCAATGCACTGTAGAGGTTTCGTCAGTCAGACCTCGACACACCCTTTGGCGCGACTGATACAGGTTCGACAGGAGCGCCTTCCCTTGTGGCAACCAAAACGCAAGTGCGACTGTCTCAAAGACAAATCAAATATGCAATAGCAAGCTTCAACTTGTAGCAAACAGACAGGACTTCCATTCCGTGGCACAGGATTCGGCCAACCAACGAATCGATTACATGGGACAATATTACTGCTTGCCCTACTGGCACAATCTCATATACGCATAAATTACTTCTCACATCAGCTGGTTTCATAGCATCGTCTCAGACATGTTCTGTGCCGGACCTGAGTCCGGCACACTCGTTCCCTTGACGACCTAACAGCACAGCTTAGCGACAGTCAACAAAATATCTAACCAAATAGGAATTATCTCATTAAATCACAACTACATCAATACCTGTAAGTCCGCAAAAGGATTTGTCAATGCACTGTAGAGGTTTCGTCAGTCAGACCTCGACACACCTATTGCCCCAAGCATTACGATTTAGCCAGAGCAATGAGCAACATTGCAAATGCAGTGGTTATCAAATACATCATGCTATTCTATCCTCTGTCAAAGTGACAACGTACCCTTTGGCGCGACTGATACAGGTTCGACACGAGCGCCTTCCCTTGCGGCAACCAAAACGCAAGTGCGACTGTCTCAAAGACAAATCAAATATGCAATAGCAAGCTTCAACTTGTAGCAAACAGACAGGACTTCCATTCCGTGGCACAGGATTCGGCCAACCAACGAATGACGAGTCTGTCGCCTCCAGCAGTTAAATACCTGACCGTGTTTGGCGCCCAAGGGACTCGATAAAAGTCGAGTCCCTGAAAGCTTCTCACTCCAAAAGGTCCCTAATTGGTAATCCAATACGGATGATGTGTCCTAGACAAAATACCTAAAGGTCCCATTTTCTGTACCTAATTAAACACACTGATGTGGCCGCCTAAGAATTAGTTTGACTGACCTCGAATACGTATTCGAGGTCCCAAAAACAAGTTCCACTGAGTGCCACGATGCTGTGTGAGTCAATGCAAAGTTGTCCAAACCTCTATGTGAAGTTACGTGAGGAAGACTGAGGTCTGTCAAGGAATTATGTCGCTTCACAGCCAAGTTCCTAGGACTAGCTGGAAGAAATATGCAGTAGTTTGCACCTAAGGCCCAACAGTGTTGTGCCGTCCAGGGCAGCCTGGCATGCACGACTGTTTTGCCTAGGATGAGTCAGAAGAATACCTCTGAATAAGTCCAACTGTAATGCTCCCTAAGTAATTACCTGATCTAGGTCATTACCTACACACTTCCCCTTGGACGTTTCAGAGGTCCAGCTATTGTACTACTTCTCAGGCAACGCCCACTGTAGTACATGCTTCTGGGTCAGGCGTGCTTCGGGGGAGTTACTAGTGAAGGAGGTAGCTAATCTCCTCACCCTCCGCCTTTGCCCGTGGTCACTCGGTCGTGGTGAACACCAGCCGGAAAATAAGACGTCACTCGCGTGAAACGACACCAAGTGTATTGCGGTGAATCTTGAACAACACAGGGACGAGTGGTTTCGTAAAGATGTCCGCCACATTCTTCTGGGTGGGTACATACTTCACGTCCACGTCACCCTGAATGACAGCAGCACGTGCATGGTGAAATGCCACAGCAACATGCTTGGTGTACTTGGAATTTACAAGATTCCGTAAATTCCGAACACACCCAGAGTTATCAATGAACAGAGGAGGTTTCCACACATCAACATGAATCTCCTCCAAGAAACCGCGAAGCCAGATGGCTTCTTTGACAGCATGACTAGCAGCTCGAAACTCTGATTCCACTGTTGATGTAGCAGTGGCACTTTGTTTCTTGCTGCCCCAAACAACTGACCCACCATAAACTTGGAACACGAAACCTGTAGTGGATGCTCGCATATCTAGATCATGTTGAGTTCTGAACATTATTATTGAATGCCTTGTGCTTTAAGTGATCTTCATGTGTGCACTATTAGGATATGGGTCCATTGAGAACATAAGGTACCTTGAGACACGGCAGATTCTGGACGTTTTCGAACATAAGGTACAATCCTATCTAGATCACACGTTTGTCGGATGAACTCTTAAGGCTGCCCCACCGGAGTGAATACCAACTGGTTGTGAAAGATGCTGGGCATCACCAGATGCTAGTCTTGTCCGACAGTTGTGTGTGGCACTCAGCAGACAGTCGTACGGACTGTAGCTGGAGTAACTTCGTCTATTGACGACCTGTCGGCTTTGTACAGGTACGGTGCGGCAGTGTGTGTTGTATCATTGTTGCTATTGTGAGAGTGAACAAGCTTAGTGTACCCTGTAGTCACTCAAACAGATAAGGGACAGTGACTTCAGGGAGTATAGGCATGTACTTGAACGTAGCCGTCTAGAGCCTTATCTAGTGATTGCTTGATCGGTGCTTGTGTACAAGATAATGATGTAACGGAACTGGTTGTGAAAGATGCTGGGCATCACCAGATGCTAGTCTTGTCCGACAGTTGTGTGTGGCACTCAGCAGACAGTCGTACGGACTGTAGCTGGAGTAACTTCGTCTATTGACGACCTGTCTGCTTTGTACAGGGAAAGCCGATTGCCCATAACCTTTCACAGGTTATGGGCCCACGCCCTTCCAGCTGAGCCAAGTAAAAGCAGGAGTGAAGGTCGTCTACGGATGGGTCAGACGTAAGCGTCAACAAAGGAGCTCGAGCATGGCGCAGCGGCGCAAGGGAACTCGAGTGTACCAGGACCATTATCTTACTCACAGTTTACCTTTCTGGGAAATTCATAATTGAAGTTTTAGCTGTGCTTTATCATTCATAGACGTTGTCTAGAAGCACTGAGTGAGTCGGGCCGGACTCCGGCGCAAACTTCTGAGGGGAACATATCTGCTACTACTGTGCAAGACTGGCTGGTAAATTTCCATGACATGGAGGGAATTGTAGGGTATTGCTGCATTCCAGAAGTTTATGAGTAAGTTTGGCTGGTGAAGTGACAATAGTATGACAAAAAGGGGCAAAGAAAAGGAAAGTAGCAGTGAAACAGCAATGTCTCAACCTGGAGAAGTCAGTGGGGCCACTCCAGGGCAGTCTATGACCGGGACACAATCAGCCACTGCAGAACCAAAGGTGGAGATTGACAAGGCAGCCTACATCCCCAATACCTCTAATCCAAAGATGACTGTCATGCTTGATGATGGAGGGCGCAATTTTGAATTTTGGTATGAAAATTTGGAGGCGTGCGCAAACACCAAGGGGGTCAGAGCGGCTTTGGAGAGGCCAATGCCAGGGTCGGTGGAGAACTCAGCCATCAAGCAGTGGCTGATCCAGTCAGTTCCAGTCATCTGGCATTCTCAGATCTCATGCCACAAAGCAGCGTTCGACTTCATCGCGTGGGTGAAGAACAGTCACACTGGAGGGAGCAACCAAGACATCAACCTTGAGTGGTACAAGGAAATGGAGCAGGGCATCAAGACAGGGGAGACACTCAAGGTCTACCTCTACAGAATGATGGATCTGGCTACAAGTCTCAGAAACAACGCGTTCATCCTCTTGGACCACAATGTTGGGGAGCTGATGGTGAAGGGCCTCCCTCCTGTGCTGAGGCTCGAGTCCCTGGAGGTTATGGCAACCGACAAGCCGCCATTGGAGCTGATTCAAAGAATCCTGCGCGCCGCAGCCAGCCGTGGGTACAAGGACCCACCTGCAGAGGGAACACCTCAGGCCATGGCAGCTGCAGCAGTGGCTGGTCCCTCTGGGGGGTACCTGGAGCGTCATCAAGCGCTGGAGCTGCACCAGGAGTGGGAGCAGTACCGGGAGTTGGAGCAGCACTACCAGCAAACGAACAGCCTCCCGCTGGCCCCTCTGCAACTACTTTTGGTGGCAGGGGGCGTGGACCTGGCAGGGCAAGAAGGCCCAGAGAGGAGCTTACATGCCACTTCTGCAAGGCAAAGGGCCACTTCATGACTGACTGCGGACCGCTCAGGCAGCTGCAGGCTCTGCATCAAAACATGCAAGCGGCAAGCGTTGGGCCTGCAGCTTACTGGGGCCAGGGAGGCCCACAGTCGTCTCCTCAAGCCTGGTGGGACCATGGATCTGGCCGGGGTGGCCCGCCTTCATCCGCTTCCAGCCCTGGACCTCCTTCAGCATATAACTATCCAACAAGTCAACACACGTTTCCGGGGTGGCATTTACCACCTCCACCCCCTCCTTCTGGTGAGGCGATGTTTATCTCTCTCAATGTGCTTGCCCCAACTTCGCATGGAGCTAGCAGCACATCTTGGTTAATAGATAGTGGTGCCTCTGTGCATATAGTCAATGATCTCTCATTGCTCCATAATCCAGTTATGCATAGACAGCCTCTTCCTCTGCACTTGGCAACCTCAGACGCCAAGGGAGGAATCATTGCATCTGGGTCTGTATGCCTTGTGAATGCAAGGCACGAAGTATTCTGGCTGCACAATGTGCAGTGTGTTCCTTCTGCGCATACCAACCTCATTTCAGTCACTGGTGCAATTCAGGATGGAGCATCTTTCCTGACTGACACTGCAGGTGGTTACACAGCCATGAAGGGACCTGAAGGGTGGTGTGGAGATATCACCCGCGCACGAGGTCTGTTTTTTTTGGAGTTTGTTAGTCCTGTCAGAGGGCAGCAAGTTGGCTGCAGACATATTGATCACATGGCTGAGGCGTCTCATCTTAGGAAAGGACACGTGTGTAGCGAGAGATCTCTGTGGCATGCTAGGTTAGGTCATCCTGGTGCCAGCAGCATGCAGAGGTTCTCCAAGGAAGATCTGGTTACAGGAATCAATATCTCCCTTGCTCCCTGCTCTGAGTGCCCCAAGCACTGTGAATCGTGTATACAAGGGAAACACTCCAGACCTCCTTTCCCTGTATCTTCCAGGCCTGCACATCACCCACTCGATAGAGTCCATGTGGATACTGTGGGTCCCATATCACCTCCTGCCATCACAGGTGAACGATATTGGGTCACTGTAGTGGATGAAAGTTCACACCAAGTTGCCTCCCTGCCTGTGAAGTCAAAGGATTGCATCCCAAAGGCTGTGATAGACCTGCTCCGTTTTTGGCAGACCCAACGAGGCACGGTTGTGAAGTGTGTGAGGACTGACAGGGGTTCAGAGTTCCTGAACCAGCAATTCAAAGAGTTTTGTGCTCAGCAGGGCACTAAGATGGAGTCCTCAGCGCCCTACACGCCTCAGCAGAATGGGGTGGCGGAGAGGATGAATAGGACCCTGAAGGAGCGAACAAGGACTCTGTTGGTCCATGCTGCAGCAGACCCCTCCCTTTGGAAGGAGGCGCTTGAGACAGCTACCCTCCTCTACAATGTGGGTCCTACTTCAGGCAGGTCCCTGACCCCCATGGAATTATTCTTTGGTGTCAAACCTGATGTGTCTGTGCTGCGCACGTTTGGCTGTGTAGCCCATGTGCACATTCCCAGTGGCCAAAGGTCTGTTTTTGGGCCCAAGACCATCCCTGGGATGTTTACTGGTTATTGTCCCCAGTCTAAAGCGTATCGTGTGTACGTGGGGAATGGAGTGTGGAAGGAGAGTAGGGACGTCAGCTTTATCGAGCACTTGAGGGGGGCTGAGAGAGTGGGTCTATCAAAGGTCCAGCCTGGGTCTGTCTATGATTCTAGGATATCACCCCCCCTTGGCAGTGAGAATCTGGCAACGCCTCAAGCAATTCCCTCTGCTGCTCCACCCACGTTCTGGGATGAGGAGGATGACCATGGAGTGGAGACGCTTTCCACTGGGGCTCCTGGGACCTCTGGACTTTGTGCTGGGGATCAGTCTGGAGACGGGACCACAGCAGCACATGACCAAGGAAACCCCACCAGCCTGGATTCTACTGTTGGGACCCCAGAACCATCTCAGCACTCGTGGTCGGTGCTTGAGCATATGCAGAATCTGGCCAGGGGGGGTGTAGAAACTCAATCCCAGGTAGAAAAAATGCAGAAGGTACAAGAGGGGTTGCGAATGCAGGGGAAGTCACAAATTCCCCTTCCTCCAGGGACCACCCTTACAAGGGAGCAGCGTTATGTACAGCGCGTGGCTAGGAGAGAGCATTCTGACATCCCATTGCATGCCCCTGACCCAGGTCAGGCAATTGTGAGTGAGCCAAACATGGTTGGTCTCCCTGATATGCAGGGGCAGGTTGAGACAGTCGAGGCTATGTTCGGTGCAGATGTAAGAGATGAGAGCAGTGGGTTAGACATGCCAGCAGTAGGGGAAGCTGGTGCCCAATCCCAGTCACTGGCTAGTCATGCTTATGGTGTGCAGGCTGACATTGTAGGCGCAGCTCAGGCAAGTCTGGGTAGTGTGCCCAAGTGTGAGTCCAGGAGAGAGAGAGAGCTGCTGCTCCCCTCTGCATTGCGGAAGGTGCGAGAATGTAAGGGTGCTGCACATGAGTCCAGAAGTCAAGGAGAGAGAGAGAGACTTGAGAAGGAATCAGATAATCCCGGCAGTACTGCCCAGTCCCAGCATAAGGTACATAATGTACCTTATTCTGGCAACCAGGGAGAGAGAGAGAGAGAAGGGAACAGCATCAGTAAGGCTGACAGCCCTGCTGCACCACAGCATAAGGTACAGAGTGTACCTTCTGTCACGTTGGGAAAAGTTCACGTGCCCTCAAACTTGAGGGAAGCCCAGCGCTCACCTCAGTGGGAGTTTTGGCAGCAGGCAATGCAAGAGGAGATGGAGTCTTTAGACACCCATGAGGTTATGCAGTATGTGGAAAGACCCCATGGGCAGAAAGTTATCCCTGTTCATTGGATTTTTTCTACAAAAAACGATGCACATGGGAATGTCACTCGGTTTAAAGCAAGATTGGTTGCCCAGGGTTGCAGACAGATTCCTGGTATAGATGTTGGTGAGGTTTTTGCACCTACCAGCAGCTATGGTGCTAGGAGAGCTGTGCTGGCAGTGGCTGCCACACAAAATCTTGAGATCCACCAAGTGGATATCAAGACAGCTTTTCTCAATGGGGAGTTGGAGGAAGAGGTCTATGTGACCCAACCACCAGGATTTGAGAATGGCAACACGAGAGTTGTGTGCAAGCTCAGGAAGGCACTCTACGGTCTTAAGCAAGCCCCATGGGCTTGGCACAAGACCTTGAGCGACAAGTTGAGCGTGATGGGGTATAGTGTGTGCAAGAGCGACGCTGGGGTATACATCAGGAGGGCCCCTGATGGTAATCTGTCGTTTATTCTTGTTTATGTCGATGATCTTCTCATAGTTGCCAGAGTGGTTGCAGAGATTGAGTGGGGGAAAGAGTTATTGAAGAAGGACTTCACCATCCATGATTTGGGAGAGGTGAATGATTTCCTGGGGTGTCAGGTCCTACGCAATAGAGTTCAGGGCACTATTTCCATGAGTTGCACACACAAGATTGATGCTCTTGTGGAGAAGTTTGGCGTTGCTGATGATGGACGTGGGGTTGATACCCCCATGTCCAAGGACTTCGTGGCTAGCAGCAGACCCGAGTCCTCAGATGGTATGTCACATGGGGCTGGTACCCCTCTGCCACCTGGTCATCGATACTGCGAGTTAATTGGATCGTTACTGTACATAGCCAATACGACCCGGCCTGACATTTCTCAGGCTGTTGGAGTGTTGTCAAGGTATAGAATGACACCCACTACCTCACACTGGAATGAGGCCATTCGAGTGCTGAAGTACTTGAGAGATACCAGAGAGTTAGCTCTTACTCTGGGTGGAAAGGGTCCTGAGCTAGAAGGCTATGTTGATGCCGACTATGCTGGGGACCTGGACCACAGGTATTCCACCACTGGCTATGTTCTATCAGTCTATGGTAGTGCCGTGGTTTGGGGAAGCAAGAAGCAGAGCTCAGTTGCTACCTCAACTGTGCAAGCTGAGTTTATGGCAGCTGGCCATATTGTGAAGGAAGCCAACTGGCTAAGGGGCTTCTTGGAAGAGATAGGGGCTGCACCTTGGAGGGTCAAAATTTTCTGTGACAACCAAGGATGCATTTCTAATTTACGGAACCCCCTGTATTCCAAATTCACAAAGCACGTTGCAGTAAGCTTCCACTACGCTAGGGAAGCTATGGCACTTGGGCAGGTAGATATCCTCTATGTGGAATCTGCACGCAATGTGGCTGACATTATGACCAAGCCACTTGCCAAGCCCGTGTTTGTTGGTCATCGTGATTCACTAGGTTTGAGAAGATACACTTAAAGCATGCAGGCAAGGGGAAGTGTTGAGTTCTGAACATTATTATTGAATGCCTTGTGCTTTAAGTGATCTTCATGTGTGCACTATTAGGATATGGGTCCATTGAGAACATAAGGTACCTTGAGACACGGCAGATTCTGGACGTTTTCGAACATAAGGTACAATCCTATCTAGATCACACGTTTGTCGGATGAACTCTTAAGGCTGCCCCACCGGAGTGAATACCAACTGGTTGTGAAAGATGCTGGGCATCACCAGATGCTAGTCTTGTCCGACAGTTGTGTGTGGCACTCAGCAGACAGTCGTACGGACTGTAGCTGGAGTAACTTCGTCTATTGACGACCTGTCGGCTTTGTACAGGTACGGTGCGGCAGTGTGTGTTGTATCATTGTTGCTATTGTGAGAGTGAACAAGCTTAGTGTACCCTGTAGTCACTCAAACAGATAAGGGACAGTGACTTCAGGGAGTATAGGCATGTACTTGAACGTAGCCGTCTAGAGCCTTATCTAGTGATTGCTTGATCGGTGCTTGTGTACAAGATAATGATGTAACGGAACTGGTTGTGAAAGATGCTGGGCATCACCAGATGCTAGTCTTGTCCGACAGTTGTGTGTGGCACTCAGCAGACAGTCGTACGGACTGTAGCTGGAGTAACTTCGTCTATTGACGACCTGTCTGCTTTGTACAGGGAAAGCCGATTGCCCATAACCTTTCACAGATCACCCGCATAGTCGGCATCGACATAACCCTCAAGAGGAGATGTGCCCCCACCAAGCTGGAGTGCAAGATCCCGAGTGTCCTTCAAATACCGGACCACTCGAAGACCTTCTTGCATATGTGCAGTGGTAGGTGTGCCTCTATACCGTGAAAGAACCCCTACCGCATGCGCAATATCAGGACGTGTGGTATTAGCTAAATACAGAAGAGAGCCAATCAGCTCACAGTAACGATGCCCGGGTTCCAAAGCAACCCCAGCCCCATCAATGGGATTGGACTGAGTGGAGTGACTGGTGTGCACAAATGATTTACTCATGGGGGTGTCATAGGCCCGTGTGTCACCACTAAGTCCAAAACTGTCCACCAATGCATCTATCTTCAGCCCACTACTCATCCACATCAGCTTCCGCTCTCGATCTCGAACAATCTGACATCCCAGGAAATCCTTGACTTTCCCAAGATCATGAATAGAGAACTCTTTTCCTATAGTCTCCTTAAAGGCCAATACACGTGGGAGAGCCTTTGACATGATCAGCATGTCGTCTACAAAGAGAACCAAATACACAGGATCTTCCCCTGGAACATTTGACATATAGATTCCTGCATCTGACATGCATGCAGTAAATCCATGTTTAGCCAGTGTGGCATCAAGCGTATGATACCAGGCACGTGGAGCTTGTTTGAGGCCGTACAGAGCCTTACGCAAGCGACACACTTGGGGACCACCATTGTGAAATCCTGGAGGTTGGGTAACGTATACCTCTTCCTCCAGATCCCCATTCAAAAAGGCCGTTTTTATATCGAGCTGATGAATTTCCATATCCTCAGCAGCTGCCTTACACAGAAGAACACGTCGAGCCCCAAAGCTACTGGTGGGTGCGAAGACTTCGTCCACATCAATACCCTGAATTTGACGACATCCTTGTGCAACAAGACGAGCTTTGTACCTTATAACATTACCATGGGCATCGACTTTTACAGAATAGATCCAGTGAACTGGGATGACTTTCTTTCCTCTGGGTCTTTCAGTGTACTCAAAGCACTCATGAGCATCGAGAGAGTTCTTCTCCTCGATCATGGCTTGTTCCCAAAACACCCACTGATCAGACATTCGTGCCTCACGATAGTTACTTGGTACAGGAATCTTGCTAAATCTCACTCCTGCAGGACTAGCAAGGCAAGCACGTAGAAAAGCAATACTGGCAGGTTCACTGGCATCCCCTCCTGAATCCGCGGTACGGAACACACATGAAGGCATCTCCCCACTGGGTTCTGCCCCATCTTGCTCATGCAAAATGTCTCTAACAATCCTGGCAGATCCTGCCCATGGATTATCTGAGCTCTGCCTTGTGGCAGATGGCAGATTATCAAAGAATGCAACCTTGCCTCTGGATCTCATCTGACCCACTACTCTCCGTGCTTCCTGACTCCCGCTCTCATCTTCTCTCACAGCAGCAGCAGTTATCATCTCTTCATGTTCACATACCATCTCAGAATGGTCCACTGCGTCATGCACATTGCTAACTCGAAGTCGAGTTTCACGATCAGATTCACATTTTGCATTAACAAGCCTCCCTACAGCCTCATCATGTACATGCATAGCAACAGCATTGTCATCGCTACACTGATCAACAGCACTTGAATCACCCTCCACTGCAGAGTCAGTGTCAACTCCAGTACCCCTCCCAGTACATTCAGCTTCTCCTGCTTCCCCTACGTCTCCTGCTTCCCCTGGTTCCCTGGACGTTGTAATCCCCCCTTCTTCTGTACTGGTGTCATCATGTACAGTGACGGTGGTAGGAGCTTCATCAGCAGCTTCGATCCCAGCCTGCTCTGTGATGTCACCAGAATTGGGTTGCTCTTTACGAGCATTTCGTTGCTGCAGACGCTCTGCACGTGTCAAAGCTCCAGGCTGCAGCTGGAAACGTGCCGTACCACCAGGCCAGGGGAATGCGCCCGGGGTGCGTGAAGTTGGAGACTTGGCCAGTGGTACTGCCATGAGTCTAAGTCGGGATATGGTGCGAATCCCTCCACTGGTGGTTGGTGCAGAGGTCCCATGCCTGGTAGCAGCATGCATGCGCCTGGGCACCTCACTGACTCCAGGTGATTGGCTTGAGGATGCTGGACTGGGCGCAGTAGAACCAGGAGACCCCACTGGGGATGGCGCAACGGGGGCGCAGGGTGCAGTGAGGTTGGGGTGCCTAGTGCGCGCAGGGGGTGCACAAGGTGCGCGGGGTGCAGTGGGGTCTGGATGCAGTCGGGCAGTTTGAGGGCGAGCTGGGGAGGGTTCATCGTCCTCGCTACTGTTGTCCTCCATGGGAATTGTTGCCTCAGGAAGTACGGACGCTTTAGATCCAGAACCCTGTTACACAAGTGCTGCAAGTCCGCGCCCACTTAAGGGTGTTCCACAAGCGACTATCCATGAAATGAGTGGGGGGAGTGTCCCAGACCCCCAATTAGAACCTGGAGTAGACCAGGATGTGGTCCCTAAGCCTCCAGCAGGTGGTTTCAGCAGTAAATATCCAGTTAGGAATAGGAAAAATGCAGAAACACATCCCTGGTGGTCTGGTGCACACACTACAGAAACCCAAACCTCTTTCCTTGGATATGTTCAAGTCCAAAAAGACACAATATATGTTGAACCTGTCACTTACTTTCAAGCTATCAACTCTCCTGAAGCTGAAAAATGGTTGGATGCCATGAAAGATGAAATACAGTCTCTCTCTGCTCTTGGCACCTGGACATATGTGGAAGTTTCAGATGCACAACGCAAAAGGGCCCTCCCTGTCAAATGGGTCTACAAAATAAAGCTCACTGAAACAGGGGAGGTGGATAGATTTAAAGCAAGACTGGTAGCAAAGGGTTTCAAACAGATATATGGCATAGATTACACTGAAGTCTATGCCCCTGTGTCTAAACATACCACACTAAGGTACCTGTTGGCGAAGGCTGTGAACAGGGACATGCATGTGCATCAGATGGATGTCAGCCCAGCCTTCCTACATGGGAAATTAGCAGAGGAAATTTATGTGCAGCAATCAGAGGGTTTTCATGTAGGTGGACCCAATACTGTTTGCAAGCTGCACAAGGCCCTCTATGGGCTCAAGCAGGCGCCCAAGGCTTGGTATGACACTATCAGTCATGTCCTTGTGAGTTCAGGTTTTACTATCTCAGATGCTGATCCATCCCTATTCATCCTGAACAAGTCAGAGGGGTCTGTAGTCTATCTTCTGCTGTATGTTGATGACATACTATTACTATCACAGAGCATGTCTGTCATAACAGAAGTCAAATCACTTTTGTCCAGTCATTTCAGCATAAAGGACTTAGGGGAGGCAAAACACTTTCTAGGCATGCAAATAAAACAAGAGAGAGATGCAAATGGTGCTTTGTTGTCAATTACACTCTCAAATGAGAAATTGATCAGTGACATGCTTGAGAGTTTCGATTTAAAAGGGGACAAGCCCAAATCTACTCCCCTCGATAGATCAATGAAACTTAAAAAGGGAGAAGGCAAACCACTTCCCCAAAACAACAGATATAGGGAATTGGTTGGGGGTGTTCTTTACTTGTCAAACACTACCAGACCAGACATTTCCTACTCTGCTTCTCTCCTAGCAAGATTCTCAAACTCCCCGACTTCTATTCACTGGGGGGCTGGGATTCATCTGCTCCAATATCTGTCGGGGACCAAGGAGTTAGGTCTCAAATGGGAAAGGAGCAAGGGAGGGATCATAGGATATGTTGATTCAGACTTTGCAGGGGATCTGGATGGGTACAGATCCACCTCTGGTTTTATCTTCCTGTCTGATGGCACGGCTATCTCTTGGGGTAGCAAACTCCAAAAGCTGGCTGCCCTGTCAACTGTTGAGGCTGAATTCATAGCAATGAGCACTGGTGTCCAGGAGGCACTTTGGCTGTCCAAGTTGGTGCAGGATGTTGGAGAGGATCTGGGAGCTGCAGTCATACTCTCAGATAATACTGGAGCCCTGGCCAACATTAGAGGCATACCCATTTCACCCAGGACGAAGCACATTGGAGTCCGCTATCACAGAGTCAGGGGTGAAGTGGTCAAGGGGAACATTAATCCTCAATACATCCACACATCAGAAAATGTTGCTGATATGTTCACCAAAATTCTACCAAAAGCCTCATTTGTTAAGTTCAGGGAGATGGCAGGAATGAAATGATTTTTTTTATTGTGCTTTTGACTATCAAGATAAATCAGACACCCTGCGCATCATCAGATACTCCCCACCATAAACCCACCTTGAAGAAGGGGGAGGTGACACCGCACCCAATAAAAAAGAGGGGGGGTCATTTGGTGGCTGGATGTCAAGGGGTTAGTGGCTGACACGGTTTGGAGCACCGAGCCATTGCAACATCTGATGATTTTCTTGATGCTCATTAGCCTTAAAATGTTAACCAGTTAATGAATTGCATAAAAGTTTCATACTTCACATGAGGGGAGGTGTTGGCAAAGACATCTTTTATTGGACATATAATGTCTTAGCATAAGTTGCATGTTCGTATGAACCTTAGTTTATGGCCCTACAATAATGAACAGTTATCTTACTTTGCAAAAATTGGGGTTTTCCGTAAAATCCGGAGGTTCTTAGAGATACGGATGTTTTAGGACGACAACGGATGTTTCGGACTCTTGTTGATTCGGTCGATTTCGAAGTACGAGTCGATCGGCCACGTACAATAAACAATTGGCTGCAAAGTGTACTTGTTTTTAAGTACGATCGGTTATTTTGCGAATGAGTCGACGAGGCCGATCGACAAGGCGTAGAAGTATTTCTGTCCATAAGTGTCGACGGAGCTGATCGACTGGGCCGATCGACGCGGCATATAGCATTCTGGCAAGTAGTATTCTGTCAATAGGAATCTGTTTTGCACGGAACAACGATTCTAGGTTGATAAAGGGGTAGAGACAGAGTCGTATCCTCAGACATTCGATTGCTGTCTCCGGTGCCTCAAGTCGGACCTCTGTATTTCCGTTTGGCACCGTCCTTTGCCTGCATTAACTCAGCTGTCGCTTGCTATGCATGTGTGTTTAGTTGTTTCGAGCTTTATTGTATAGTTTGATATATGTAATAGACATTCGATTGCTGTCTCCGGTGCCTCAAGTCGGACCTCTGTATTTCCGTTTGGCACCGTCCTTTGCCTGCATTAACTCAGCTGTCGCTTGCTATGCAGGAATCCTGAAACTGTTTTTGATTAAATTGACATCAAATAATCGATTAGAAGCTGAATGTACTGGGAGGGGTACTGGAGTTGACACTGACTCTGCAGTGGAGGGTGACCTGGATGTTAAATTGTTCGAGATCGAGAGCGGACGCTGATGTGGATGAGTAGTGGGCTGAAGATAGATGCATTGGTGGACAGTTTTGGAAGATTCACCGCAATACACTTGATGTCGTTTCCCGCGAGTGATGTCTTACTTTCCGGCTGGTGTTCACCATGACCTTGTGACCACGGGCAAAGGCGGAGGGTGAGGAGATTAGCTACCTCCTTCACTAGTAACTCCCCCGAAGCACGCCTGACCCAGAAGCATGTACTACAGTGGGCGCTGCCTGAAAAGTAGTACAAAAGCTGGACCTCTGAAACGTCCAAGAGGAAGTGTTGTAGGTAATGACCTAGATCAGGTAATTACTTAGGGAGCATTACTGTTGGACTTATTCAGAGGTATTCTTCTGACTCATCCTAGGCAAAACAGTCGTGCATGCCAGGCTGCCCTGGACGGCACGACAGTGTTGTGCCTTAGGTGTAAACTACTGCATACGTCTCCCAGCTAGTCCTAGGAAAATGGCTGTGAAGCGACATAATTCCTTGACAGACTTCAGTCTTCCTCACGTAACTTCACGTAGAGGTTAGGACAACTTTGCATTGACTCACACTCCATCGTGGCAATCAGTGGAATTTGTTTTTGGGACCGCGAATACGTATTCGAGGTCAGTCAAACTAATTCTTAGGCAGCCACATCAGTGTGTTTAGTTAGGTACATAATATGGGACCTTTAGTTTGTCTAGGACACATCATACGTATTGAATTACCAATTAGGGACCTTTTGGAGTGGGATGTTTTGAGGGACTCGACTTTTATCGAGTCCCTTGGGCGCCAAACACGGTCAGGTATTTAATTGCTGGAGGCGACAGCCTCAGCATTCGTTTGGTTGGCCGAATCCTGAGCCACGGACTGGAAGTCCTGTCTGTTTGATGCAAATTGAAGCTTGCTCTTGCATATTTGATTTGTCTTTGAGACAGTCGTACTTGTTTTTTGGTTGCCGCAACGGAAGGCGCTCCTGTCGAACCTGTATCAGTCGCGCTAAAGGGTACGTTGTCATTATGACAGAGGATAGAATAGCATTAAGTATTTGATTTACACCGTATTTGCCATGTTGCTCATTGCTCTGTCTAAATCGTAATGCTTGGAGCAATGGGTGTGTCGAGGTCTGACTTACGAAACCTCTACAGTGCATTGACAAATCCTTTGCGGACTTACAGGTATTAAATGTAGTTGCAATTTAACGAGATAATTCCTATGTGGTTAGATATTTTCGCGAGGTCTGGCCAAGTTTTTATGAGGAAAAGGCAAGGGGAAGTGTTATATTTTTGGGAGAGAGACAGGTGCCTTTCCCTTAGGAGACTAATAGTGGCCAGACCAGCTCTAATTAGGTGGCGGGATCAATCCTAGAATGAGTATTAGGTGGCAGAACCTAGAAGTTCTGCCGGGACCAATCTAGACCAATTTCATTCTATTAGAGAGAATGAGGTAATCAGACGCGGTTTGCTAGGAAGGATATATGTCGCTGGCTCGAAAGGGCGAGTCACTTGATTGGAACGATAAAAGCACTTCGGGTGTTTGTCTCTTAACTGTTGCCAGTCAAGTCGTCTCACACAGTCGTCACTCCTTGTTTCTCGACACACAACAAGAGTGCCGCCGGACTAAACACCCTCGTGCCGGGTCATACAGGTAAACTGATGTTGTAGCACTGAATCCACAAGAACAATGGATTAGGAAGAGGTCTAGATAATGTGTATTAAGAGAGTGCTAATGTTTTTGTTATGATAGTGACAGAACATTTTGGTGCCTTTCCCTCAGAAGAGTAATAGTGGCCAGATCATCGTCAATTACCAGAGAGAATAGTTAGTAGAATGAGTGATCAGTGGCAGAACCCAGGAGTTCTGCCAGAACCAATCTAGACCAATTGCACGGTAATAAGGAGGGATGAGATAATCGGACACGGTTTGCTCGAAAGGCTATAGGCTCCTGGCTCGAAGGATTGAGGCACTTGATTGGGACATCAAAAGCACTTCGGGTGTTTGCTACTTTACTGTTGCCAGTCAAGTCTCTTCACTCACAGACGACACTGCTTGTTTCTCTACGCACAACAAGAGTGTCGCCGGACTTAACACCCTCGTGCCGGGTCATACAGGTAAACTGCTGTCAAGACATCATATGAACATGAACAATGGTTTAGGAAGGGTCTAGATAAGGTATAACAGAAAGGTGTAATCGCTTAGCTCATCGGACATTGGTAATGCAGACTATCAGTAACGTTGTTGATAGAGTAGTTTGAATTGCCGAGTGACGAGAGAGAGCAATAAACATTGTAAGACTTGATTGGGACATCAAAAGCACTTCGGGTGTTTGCTACTTTACTGTTGCCAGTCAAGTCTCTTCACTCACAGACGACACTGCTTGTTTCTCTACGCACAACAAGAGTGTCGCCGGACTTAACACCCTCGTGCCGGGTCATACAGGGAACGCCAAGCACAAAAGTTCAAAGGTTATGGGCCCACCTCTTTTCTGCTGAGGCATGAAAAATGTATGACTTGGGCAGAGTAGTCTGCGATGGCGCGAACACGACAAACAGGACGTATGAGCACGGGCAGAAGTAGACCTCATCCACCTCCACCTCCTCCTCCAACATACAACGAGCGAAGAAAGGCAGGAGGAAAGACAGGCCCACGAACGATAGACGAACGGGCATTCCTGGTGAAGGACTTCGTCCACGAAGTCCACGGACGAGGAGCACTTACCCCACCTCAGTGGTTCCGAGAGCGTTTCCCGATTTATCCAGCATATAAATTCACTGTTTGGGAAATCTCGTTCATCAACGGAGAGCCGGGATACCTGACACGAGCAATTTTTGAGAGGTGCTTACAGCAAACAGGAGGTCCATCGCACGAAGCATATTGGACCGAGAAAGCGGCCTACGCAGCGATTGAGCTAGCTTTGAGCAGTCTGGGAGACGACTTCATTGATCATCTGATCCTCTACGGCGAAGGACAATTTGAAGTGGACGAGTGGGAAACAGAAGACGACAGTGAGGACGAGGACGGCGACTCCAGACTGTCAGAAAGGAGCGAAGATTGACAGGGTCCGAACAGCATGAAGAAGAAGGGTACGAGCACCAGTGAAGCATCAAAGTCAGCGGACGAGGAATCAACATCAACCCCCACGCGAGAGCCATGCACACCCAGTACCTCCAAGGGTGAGGGAGACAGTCTTCCCAAGGTTATTGCCACGCAAGTAAAGGTCCATATCAAGCTATTGCGTCATGGTCAGAACTTTATAGTGTGGGATAATGCATTCACTGCTGCTAATAGTGCAAAAGGTTCCCTACCTGCTATTCAAGAAGCCATGCCTGGTACAATTCACAATGCTGCTGCTATGCTACTGATCTATGAATCAGTACCAGAAGAATGGTTGGGGGAGCTGTCTAGCAAGCCATCTGCTTATGATGCCTACGTATTTATATGCAAGAAATTTGTTGGTGGACACAACCCTCAAGCCAATGCAGACTGGCTGAAGGAGATGGCAAGGGGCATGAAGAGAGGGGAAACTATCTCCCAGTATGTGTCCAGGATGATCAATCTGAAGAGCTGCCTGAAACGTAACGGACATGATCTCCTGGATGGTCATGTGGCAACCCAGATAGTGCAGGGACTTCCAGCAGCAGCCAACCCACCAGGATTGCTACCCACTGCAGTTGCTCAGCCTTTGGACCAGCTGGCAGATCTGATCTCCACCACAGCAGAGGCCTCAGGGTATAATGATGATGGGGAGCAACAGGCAGTGGTCATGATGGCTCAGCCTACCCCACCTGCCCCAGTAACTGCACCGACAGCATGTGCGCTGAACCAACCCAAGCAGCCAGCAGAGGGGGAAGCAAAGGGAGAGATAAAGGGGACCTGCAACTACTGCCACAAAAGGGGGCACTTCTGGCGAGACTGCCGCAAGAGGCAGAGGGATGCAGACACCCAGAGGAACGTAGTTGCAGCTGTACAGCAGCTAGCTGGCATGTGGCCTCAGGGCCAATTCCCTGGAGTACCTCAGCCACCCCCAACTGTGCAGCATGCCTTCCCGGGAGCTGGAGCATTCCCACTGTTGCATCCACCACATGGCCCTCCTTCTCCCCCTTCAGAAGGTATGCCATACGTAGTGTCCTACAATGTGCTGGACTCTCACTGCAATAGACAGTCCAAACAGTCTTGGCTTGTGGATAGTGGAGCGTCAGTGCACCTTGTGAACAGCCTATCCCTGCTGCATGCCCCCACTGTACATACCAAACCTATTCCCCTTCAACTTGCCACCTCAGATGCAACAGGAGGAATCATTGCCACTGGCTCAGTCTGTCTGTTGTCCTCACTGCACGTACCACTGTGGCTGCATCATGTGCAGTGTGTTCCTTCAGCTACAACCAATATCCTGTCAGTATCTGCTGCGCTTCGTGATGGTGCCTGCCTCGCCACAGACGGTGTGGGCAGCTTTACAGCAGTGACAGGCCCAAATGGGTGGAGGATGCCAGTGAGTGCAGAGAATGGTTTGTATTATGTACACAACTGTGTGCCTGTGACTGCAAGTAAAACCCCATGCTCAGTAACAGCTGCCCTGAAGAGGAAAAGTAAGAAAAGCCTGAAGCACGACTGCACTAGACGGTTCCTGTGGCACAGCAGACTGGGACACCCTGGAGAACCATGGATGCTACGGCTGAGCAACGAGCAATTGGTCACTGGCCTGGACACACATCTCCCTCCTTGTGAAAAATGCCCCAAGTACTGTGAAGCCTGTATTGAGGGGAAGCATGCACGCCCACCGTTTGGGGAAAGTTCCAGACCTGCAGTGAACCCCCTTGACAGAATTCACATTGATACTGTGGGTCCTATATCTCCAGCTGCAATTACTGGAGAACGGTATTGGGTGACAGTAGTTGATGAAGCATCAGGATGGAAAGCAGCTTTGCCAGTTAAATCAAAGGAGGTCATTGGAGCTGTTGTCAGGGATCTTGTCCTGTTTTGGCAGACAGAACGAAGGACCACTGTGAAATGCATTCGGTGTGACAGGGGGACTGAATTTGTTAATACCAAATTCAAGGAGTTCTGTGCATCTCAGGGCACTAAACTGGAGATGTCAGCACCATATACCCCGCAACAGAATGGAATAGCTGAGCGAGCCAACAGAACCCTCAAGGAGCGAACCAGGACACTTCTCAACTTTGCAGCAGCCAGTCCCGTGATGTGGAAAGAGGCACTGGAGACAGCTTGCACCCTTGTGAACATGGGACCCAGCTCAGGCAGGCCTCTTACCCCCTGTGAAATGTTTATGGGATACAAACCTGATGTCTCCCTCCTACGTACCTGGGGATGTCTGGCATTCGTGCATGTTCCAGACCAGCAGAGGGGTGTATTTGCTCCTAAGGCAGTACCCGGGATGTTCACTGGATATTCACCAGTGTCCAAGGCATATCGAATCTATCTAGGAGGAGGGGTCTGGCGGGAGAGCAGAGATGTGGAATTTGTGGAGCACATTCGGGGGGCCTCCAGAGTAGGACTACACATTCTGCCTGGACAGCCACAGATGTTTTCATATCCAGAAGGTTTGCACCTCCAGCAGTGGGATAGTGAACTTCCTGCTGATCCCATCCAGCCCCACACTCAAGATGGCAGGATCAGCATACCCAGCTCCAGCAACAGACCTGACAGCACCCTCCCAGAAGCCCCTGACGAGGCTGCAACCGAGCCTGCCTGTCAGGGGAAGTGCCTCCTGGAGGAAGGTGCCTCAGATTTTGCCACTGGATCACCGGGAGGAACTCACCAGCTGGACCTGGACCAGTCCGGCATGCTGGAGACTCTTCGTAGAATGGCAAGAGGGAATCCCGACAGCGAAGAACACCAACGGTGTTTGGGGCGAGCACAGCAGACACTCCGAGCCCCGCAGCCTGACAACGAAGGCCAGCAGCCGGATGGATTGACAAGATCACAACGCTATGAGCAGCGCACTGCTGCTCGAGAGCTCCTGCTGGCACAGGAGAAGGGCGAGAGCTGTGAGCGAGGGGGGTTGACTGAATGTGACACCGAGTCACAGGGACCAGGGGAAGTGCAGGAAAGAGGTCAGAATCCTGAGAGCCCTGCATCACATGTGAGCGATGAGAGGGGGACAGTCTTTGATCAGACTGAAAATGGTCCAAGCGAGCTGAGTTGCCTGGGTGGGACCTGCTCAGTACCTGAGGAAATTGTTAGAGATGGGAGCTCTGTCTGTAATGCCCAGAGACAATGTGGTGCCAGCCACGCAAGTGTGGGCTATGCTTGTGAGTGTGCTGCTGGGCCTGCGCCCCAGCGCTCATGTTTGGCAGGGAGCAGACAGAGAGAGAGAGAGACATGGGCACAGTCCCAAGACAGACCAAGAGCTCATGCCATGCAGTGTGGTTCAAATGCCTGTGAGAGTCCAGACGGGACTGCAAACCGTCAGCCATGTGAGAGTGTGTCAGAGGAGGTGAATCGGAAGCCTAGACAGTGTGAGAATTCGCCCAATTACAAGAGCTTTCCGAGAGGTACCTGTGTTTGGGAGGATGATGTGAGAGAGACTGGCAGCAAGCTTGAGAGGGCAAGTTGTGAGTCTAAGAGAGAGAAAGATCAGAGAGGAGGGTCTGGATCACTCCCCACAGTCCCTTCGTGCAGTGCGGCGATATTCAGCGAAAGAGTAGTGGGTGACAGTGAGAGTAATAGTAAGCCAGATCAGGGGAAGCACACTGGTGTGCGATTTGGGAAGATTAGTGTGCCTTCCAGTTTAAAGGAAGCCCAGCAGTCCCCACAGTGGGAATATTAGAAGGCTGCAATGCAGGAGGAGCAAAACTCCTTAGATGCTCATGAGGTGATGGAGTTTGTTCCAAGACCTCGTGGTCACAAAGTAATCCCTGTTCACTGGATTTTCTCAGTGAAAATGGATGCTCATGGTAATGTGCTCAGATTCAAGGCTAGGCTGGTGGCTCAAGGGTGCAGGCAAATTCCAGGAGTAGATGTAATGGAGGTATTCGCTCCCACCAGCAGTTATGGGTCTAGAAGAGCTTTGCTGTCAGTAGCTGCACAGGAGGGTCTTGAAATTCACCAGGTGGATGTCAAGACTGCCTTTCTAAATGGTGAATTAGAGGAGGAGGTCTATGTCACACAACCTCCTGGGTTTGAGAATGGGGATGGGAACACTGTGTGTCGCTTGAAGAAGGCTCTGTATGGCCTGAAGCAAGCTCCAAGGGCATGGCATAAGACCCTTAATGAGAAGCTACATACCATGGGGTATGAGGTGTGCAAGAGTGATGCTGGGGTTTATGTGAAATGCTCTGTGGATGGAGGGAAATCCTTTGTGCTGATCTATGTTGATGATCTATTGATAGTTTCAAAGGGCATGAGTGAGATTGAGAGAGTGAAAGGGTTGCTGAAGCAGGAGTTTACCATTCATGATCTAGGAGAGGTGAAAGATTTCTTGGGCTGTCAAGTAATGAGAGATAGAGAGAAAGGGTTGATTTCTCTGAGCTGCATCCCCAAGATTGATGCCCTAGTGGAGAAATTTGGGCTGGATCTGGAGTCTGTGGGGCCTGACACCCCTATGACTAAGGATTTTGTGGCCACACAGCAACCTATGTCTAAGGACAACAGTGCCAGCATTGGAGCTGGGAGTCCCTTACCACCAGGTCACAGATATTGTGAACTGGTTGGGTCACTGTTGTACATTGCCAACACTACCAGGCCTGATATTTCCCAGGCTGTGGGAGTGCTTTCCAGGTATAGGATTACTCCTACCACTGCTCACTGGAATGAAGCAATCAGAGTGTTGAAATATCTGATGGCTACCAGGGATCTTGTGTTAGTACTTGGAGGGAAGGACACAGAGCTGGAGGGCTTTGTGGATGCAGATTATGGTGGTGATCAGGATCACAGGTTTTCCACTACTGGTTACGTAATTCGTGTGTTTGGAGGAGCAGTAGTTTGGGGAAGCAAAAAGCAGTCTGCAGTGGCCACATCCACTGTAGAGGCTGAGTTTATGGCGGCAAGTGCAGCTGTCAAAGAGGCAAATTGGATGAAGGGATTCCTGGAAGAAATTGGTATTTCTCCATGGATTGTGAAGATCCACTGTGATAATCAGGGATGCATCAATCATCTCAGAAATCCAGTGTTCTCTAAACATACCAAGCACATCGCAATCAGCTTCCATTTTGCACGGGAAGCTATTGCGTTGGGTCAGGTGTGATGGAATGTAGGGATTTCCCGGCATTTCTGGACATTTCCCTTACCCCCTAGCCTAGGCGCACATGTGGCGCACATGTCGTACGAGCAACGCGAGTACGCACGTGCCTAGCGTCTAGCCTTGGCTTCCTAGCCGTCGAATTCCATTGGATAGTTATGGACGTTACTCTCATAGTAGGATTCTAGGATATTTTCTAGATACTATTGTAGAGGTTTGGTGGACTAGTGCGCTACCATTGGAGGAACGTGAACACACGATCACGAACCACGGGAAGGAACGGATAGAGACGTAAGCCACGGGAAGACACGCACTCAGGTAATTTGGAAGCTTAGTAGACCACAAGTAGGGAGTGGAAGCTCCGTGAGGTGGGGGTTACTTGTAATTGGAAAGAGCGTCCAACTTGTCGGCCATCCGGCCTTGTCTCTCTCTCTCTCACAACTTGGAAATTCTCCCTAACTTGTGCATTCTACGACATCAGGTGGATGTAAAATACGTCCCTTCTGCAAGGAATGTAGAAAATATATTCACGAAGCCTCTGACAAGGCAGGTATTTCAGGGACATCGTGAGGCTCTGGGGTTGGCCAAGTTTTTGTGAGGAAAAGGCAAGGGGAAGTGTTATGATAGTGACAGAACATTTTGGTGCCTTTCCCTCAGAAGAGTAATAGTGGCCAGATCATCGTCAATTACCAGAGAGAATAGTTAGTAGAATGAGTGATCAGTGGCAGAACCCAGGAGTTCTGCCAGAACCAATCTAGACCAATTGCACGGTAATAAGGAGGGATGAGATAATCGGACACGGTTTGCTCGAAAGGCTATAGGCTCCTGGCTCGAAGGATTGAGGCACTTGATTGGGACATCAAAAGCACTTCGGGTGTTTGCTACTTTACTGTTGCCAGTCAAGTCTCTTCACTCACAGACGACACTGCTTGTTTCTCTACGCACAACAAGAGTGTCGCCGGACTTAACACCCTCGTGCCGGGTCATACAGGTAAACTGCTGTCAAGACATCATATGAACATGAACAATGGTTTAGGAAGGGTCTAGATAAGGTATAACAGAAAGGTGTAATCGCTTAGCTCATCGGACATTGGTAATGCAGACTATCAGTAACGTTGTTGATAGAGTAGTTTGAATTGCCGAGTGACGAGAGAGAGCAATAAACATTGTAAGACTTGATTGGGACATCAAAAGCACTTCGGGTGTTTGCTACTTTACTGTTGCCAGTCAAGTCTCTTCACTCACAGACGACACTGCTTGTTTCTCTACGCACAACAAGAGTGTCGCCGGACTTAACACCCTCGTGCCGGGTCATACAGGGAACGCCAAGCACAAAAGTTCACAGTTTTAGCTCATCGGACACTGGTAACACAGACTATCGATAGTTACGTAGATTGTAACGGTCTCCTCGTATTGCTGTAGTCATAGCTTCCGCCTGTGACATGTGGGGATTCTACTCGTTACCCGTTACAAGTGCTCCACCGGCTCTTGGCGGGATATTCCTAGCTGGCTCCTATGTATTCGTTTATTTGATGTCAATTTGATCAAAAACAGTTTCAGGATTCCTGCATAGCAAGCGACAGCTGAGTTAATGCAGGCAAAGGACGGTGCCAAACGGAAATACAGAGGTCCGACTTGAGGCACCGGAGACAGCAATCGAATGTCTATTACATATATCAAACTATACAATAAAGCTCGAAACAACTAAACGCACCTGCATAGCAAGCGACAGCTGACTTAATGCAGGCAAAGGACGGTGCCAAACGGAAATACAGAGGTCCGACTTGAGGCACCGGAGACAGCAATCGAATGTCTGAGGATACGACTCTGTCTCTACCCCTTTATCAACATAGAATCGTTGTTCCGTGCAAAACAGATTCCTACTGACAGAATACTACTTGCCAGAATGCTATATGCCGCGTCGATCGGCCCAGTCGATCAGCTCCGTCGACACTTATGGACAGAAATACTTCTACGCCTTCTCGATCGGCCTCGTCGACTCATTCCTAAAATAACCGATCGTACTTAAAAACAAGTACACTTTGCGGCCAATTGTTTATTGTACGTGTCCGATCGACTCGTACTTCGAAATCGACCGAATCAACAAGAGTCCGAAACATCCGTTGTCGTCCTAAAATATCCGTATCTCTAAGAACCTCCGGATGTTACGAAAAACCCCAATTTTTGCAAAGTAAGATAACTGTTCATTATTGTAGGGCCATAAACTAAGTTTCATACGAACATGCAACTTATGCTAAGACATTATATGTCCAATAAAAGATGTCTTTGCCAACACCTCCCCTCATGTGAAGTACGAAACGTTTATGCAATTCATTAACTGGTAACATTTTAAGGCTATTGAGCATCAAGTAAATCATCAGATGTTGCAATGGCTCGGTGCTCCAAACCGTGTCAGCCACAAACCCCTTGACATCCAGCCACCAAATGACCCCCCCTCTGTTTTATTGGGTGCGGTGTCACCTCCCCCTTCTTCAAGGTGGGTTTATGGTGGGGAGTATCTGTTGATGCGCAGGGTGTCTGATTTACTTTGATAGTCAAAAGCACAATAAAAAAATCATTTCATTCCTGCCATCTCCCTGAACTTAACAAATGAGGCTTTTGGAAGAATTTTGGTGAACATATCAGCAACATTTTCTGATGTGTGGATGTATTGAGGATTAATGTTCCCCTTGACCACTTCACCCCTGACTCTGTGATAGCGGACTCCAATCTGCTTCGTCCTGGGTGAAATGGGTATGCCTCTAATGTTGGCCAGGTGTCGTAGAATGCACAAGTTAGGGAGAATTTCCAAGTTGTGAGAGAGAGAGAGACAAGGCCGGATGGCCGACAAGTTGGACGCTCTTTCCAATTACAAGTAACCCCCACCTCACGGAGCTTCCACTCCCTACTTGTGGTCTACTAAGCTTCCAAATTACCTGAGTGCGTGTCTTCCCGTGGCTTACGTCTCTATCCGTTCCTTCCCGTGGTTCGTGATCGTGTGTTCACGTTCCTCCAATGGTAGCGCACTAGTCCACCAAACCTCTACAATAGTATCTAGAAAATATCCTAGAATCCTACTATGAGAGTAACGTCCATAACTATCCAATGGAATTCGACGGCTAGGAAGCCAAGGCTAGACGCTAGGCACGTGCGTACTCGCGTTGCTCGTACGACATGTGCGCCACATGTGCGCCTAGGCTAGGGGGTAAGGGAAATGTCCAGAAATGCCGGGAAATCCCTACATTCCATCACATCATCCCCCCCTTAATTCCTGCATGTCCTCATGCAGCCACATACACACATACAGTAGACCACAATTATAAGGGAATGGTCGTCACCGAACGGCCCATCCACCAGCGCCGTTAGACCCTTGCCGAATGGGTTACATTAGGGTCCCCGCCTCCAAGTTATTCCCCTATCATCCCAAGCAATTGACTAAAGCGTCCATTTTTTTTTTTGTTTTTTTTTTAAATTTATTTATTAGGTGTGCTTTATTTTAGTCCTAAGTACAATACTGTACGATACGATACGACACGGTACTATAATTACGATAAATTACGGCGAACTACGACGAACGTTCGCCTTATTCCTTTCGAACTATCCAAGTCCGCCTTTATTGACACATCCATATTTATTATTTATTAAAACAATACAATGCTTGTGACACAACCGATAAACAATCCGAACAAGATAAATATGACACAGGTGTAGCTCAGTCCACAATGCTTTCCTAAAGTGGCTATCCATACAACACAGTTTCTTTATGATACATTGTCCATACTGTACACATACTGTACACATAAGGTACACATATAGTACATAGAAAGAAATCCATCCCAAGATGCCAAGTAGTCCATATCCAAGGGTTCCAAGTAGCCCATAGCCAAGGGTTCCAAGTAGCCCATAGCCAAGGGTTCCAAGTCACTTCTGTACTTCAAGCCCACGTCCCAAGTGCTAGTTAAGCAGACTGCGGTTGCGCGCCATGTGTACTTCAATTCCTATCCCTGAATGCAGAACCCCGAGTTCAATGCATCGAAGCGGTATGAGGCCTCATGCCACACATACCGAGGTAGGCAACCTACCCCGTCCCTTGTCCCAAAGTACACAAGATATACAGTCCCTACCATAGGTCCCGTCCCATGTATTCCCAGACACCAGGTGGGAACTCCACAAGTGGAATGAGGGGGACAACCGTCCGGAGGGGCCCGTTCAAGGGAAGGTGTCGCGCAGCGCCACCTGGTCCCAAATGGGCGGGGCGAGCCCCTGGAGTCTATGATAGGTATTAACCAGCCCGGGATGGGTCTCGAATGCCTCCTGAGATTCCCATGAGTCCTCTGTGGCCCCATGGCCTGCCCACTTTACAAGGTACTCGAGAAAGGGTGTGCCATCCTCAAAATGGTAGGAGAACCCATCCTTGTCGTGCAACAGCCGGTGATCGACTAGTGCATCCACTACCCACTCCAGGTGAGTGGTGCCATCCGCTTTGGTGATGACTTTTGGGGGGCAGTATCCACGCGACTGCGCCTCCTCACGTGTCCAGTATGGCTTCAAATAGCAGACATTTATGCGGGGGTGGATGTCCAGCCGGTCCGGAAGATCCAGTGTGACGAAGTTAACGTTGTCGGGCGTGACCGCCATGACCCTGAAGGGTCCCACGTGCCTGGGTTGCAGCTTGCTGAATCTGTTTGAAGTTAGCGTGGGGGCCGCACGGGTTGAAAGGAGGACATAGTCCCCTTCCTGGTAGATGGCCTCCCTCCTATGCCGGTTGGCATAGGCCGTCTGACGGTCTTGAGCTGCACGCAAACACTTCCTTGCAAGGGTGATTTTGTCTTGCATTTTTCTCATGAAGAGATCAGCCCTATCCACCTTAGTGCCCTCCATGTGTCCCACCGCAAACGGTATATTTGGATCTTGCCCATATGTTAACCTGAAGGGTGTGGAGTTTAGGGAAGTTTGCCAAGAGTTGTTGTAGGCAAATTCCGCCACTGAAAGGTAATCCTCCCACTCCCTTGGGTTATCCTTGACATAGTGTTTCAAAAAATCTTCCAAGATCCTATTCACCCGTTCCGTTTGACCATCTGACTGAGGATGATATGCCGTAGTTCGAGCCGGCTTGCACCCCGTCAGACTTAGAAGTGTGTTCATGAAATTATTCACAAACCGAGGATCTCGGTCCGAAACAATTTCTTCAGGGAAACCGTGATACTTCCATACTTTATCCCTCATCAGAACAGCAACTTCATAAGCATCTGCATTGGTAGTGGTAGGGGCAAAGTGGGCACATTTGCTCAACCTGTCAACCACTACCCATATTGCGTTATGCCCGTGTTTGCTTTTAGGCAGTCCCGTGATGAAATCCATTGAGATGCTTTGCCATTTCCTTGTGGGGATTTGTAAAGGGTGTAAGAGTCCTGCGGGTAACTGGTTTGAGGCCTTCACCCGCTGGCATGAATCACAATACTTCACATACTCCCGCACATCCTCCGCCATTCCCGGCCACCACCAGTCCCGCTTCACTAGATCATACATCTTCGCAAAGCCTGGATGACCAACAGAAGGAGGTTCATGCAAAGCTTTCAATATGTCCTGCCGCAGATTCCTAGCAACTGGACCTTCCTTATCCCGGACTTCATAAAATGCAGGCACATATTTTCTTCCCTCCCTTCCAAATTCCCAAACCCCGTCCGTAAAGTGGACTTTTCTCCTATTTGCCCTTGTTCCCAACCACGAATCATGTGCGTAAGCACCCTTCAACAATTCCAAGAAGGTGTCACACCCGTCAGACCCGAGGGTGATGGAGCCCGAGCGGGCCCTCCCGTCCCCATCCATCGAGGTTGCATTGGTCCCCTTCCCGGGGTTGGGCTCCGTGGAGACGTTGCGCTGCTGTTGTCCCTGGAGCTGTCCCTGGAGGACTGGGTTCCTGGACAACGCATCCGCAACGTTAGTCTTTCCAGGCTCCCAAACCCAAAGAATGTTGAACTCCTGCAACTTCTCAGCCCACCGTGCCCTCCGAGGGCTTAAACCAACCTGTTGCTGAAGAAAAGTGTTACACTTATGGTCTGTGGTGACAGTGACTTGTTTCCCTAGGACATAACATCTCCATTCCGTCAAGGCATACACTACAGCAAGTAACTCCCTCTCAGTTGCAGAATAGTTCCTTTCTGCACTATTGAGCTTCTTACTGTAATAAGCAATGACTCGACCTTCCTGCAATAGTACAGCGCCAACCCCAAAATCACTCGCATCACAAATTACCTGGAAGGGTTTACGAAGGTCTGGCAGTGATAGTATGGGTGCCTGTATTAATGCATCCTTGAGAGCCGCAAGGGCCTCATCTTGCTCCTTTCCCCAAGTCCAAGAACTTTTGCTACTGGACAGTTTAGTCAAAGGTGCAGCAAGTGAGCTGAACCCCTGAATAAATTTTCGAAAATAATTTGCAAGCCCCAAAAATCTACGCACGTCGGTGACGTTTTGGGGTGTGGGCCAATCCTTGACTACCTCCACCTTTTGGGGGTCCACTTTCAGTCCATCCTTGCCAATGATATGCCCGAGGTATTTGAGTTCTGAGCATAAGAATTCACATTTGGCAAGTTTTGCAAACAATTCCTTTTCCCGAAGGCGTTGGAACACCTTCCGAAGATGAGCATAATGCTCCTCTTCATCCCGACTGAAAATTAGAACATCGTCAAGGTACACTACCACAAACCCTTCCCTTATGAAATCATGAAAGATTTCATTCATTAGGCGTTGAAAGGTAGCGGGGGCGTTGGTGAGTCCAAAGGGAAGCACTAAGAACTCATACAGCCCAAAGGGTGTACGAAACGCTGTTTTAGGAATGTCTTCCTCCTTTAGCCTTACTTGATGATAACCACTGAGGAGGTCCAGACTTGAGAAAATCTTAGCACCTTTAAGTTTATCAAGCAAGTCGTCTATGCGAGGGAGAGGGTACCTATCATGAATGGTGATTTTATTTAATGCCCTGTAGTCTATAACCATTCGGTATGTGCCCTCCTTCTTCCTCACAAACAAGACCGGTGAAGCATATGGTGAACATGAGGGGCGTATGTGTCCCTTAGAAAGTAGTTCATCCACAGTTCGCTCACATTCCTCAGTTTCTTCCACGGACAAGCGGTAAGCAGGACGGTTTGGAGGAGTTATTCCTTCCTGCTTATTAATAGTGTGATAGACTTGTCGGTGTGGGGGTAGTCCTGGTAGCCCATTTGGAAAAATGTCCTTGTACTCCCGGAGCAAGTGTGCTAGCCGCTCAGGCTTTTTTACACAAATTTCCTCTAGAGGGTCCGAAGGCTTACCCGTGGTGACCTCGGATTCTCCCTCTTCCTCTTCCTTTTCCTCTTCCCTTTCCTCTTCCTCTTCCACTTCCTTCTCCACTTCTAGGCAACTCTCCATATCCGGGGCCGTGCCCGAGGTATCCCCCGGCGCAGAGTTGTGTAAGGAAGTCCCGGATGACTCCGTCGAGGGGTCGTCCATATCCACCAAAGGTGGCATCTCTTCCTGTTCATCCCAACCAACATGTTCATCCTTGGCCATGACATTGAACAAGCAGGTTTTCCAATGATCCCGTTTCCCTTTCCTGGTGTTTCCTAATTTGATTCCCCATCCCAACTTCTTTCCCAAGCCTTTTCCATGTTTGTTTAACAAGACCCATTTGTTATTGTGTCTAATATGAGCCTTGCCAGCTCTCACATTAACATTAGCATGTCGTGGTGCTAGCCAATCCTGTCCCAAAATTATGTCAATTCCTTCCATTATTGAGTCACACACAAGAAAGGAGTGTCTCGTAATGATAGATGGAGCAAACCGGACACTCAAATCCACTTTCCCATTTGTGTGTGTTACTGTCCCATCAGCAAGTGTGACGGGTGAAGTCCTCTTGTTATACCTCAAACCTTGCAAAACTTTTTCCCGGACAAAAGAGTGTGTGGCCCCGGTGTCCATTAAAGCTTTACATTGTTGTCCCCTTGCCATGACAGGAAATGTGAGGTTAAGAGGTGCAGCACTTGACGTTGAACCCAACTGACAAGATGCTTTGGGTGCTGCATAAGCTAAAACAAAGGAAAAAGGAAATGTACATTGCTGTCCTTGAAAAGAAAAGCATTCCCCTTTTGAGCCCCTAGCAAGAATTTTCAGGATTGCGCGAGAGCGTAACCGCAAAAAGAAACTCCTACTTTTCCACACCTTCTGGCCTATCACAAAGCATGCACTGACTTGTGAGTTTTCTTTTCGTTCAGCAAGAAAAGATTCAATACAAGTCTCAGCTTTGTGTTTGCCAGGAACAATCAGAGGTGTATTCCAACTTCCCAAGGACTTCTGAACAAGAAAAGTTAAATATGAAAAACAAATTTCATTCATGACTAATCTTGTTTAGGGCCCTTGCCCTTCCCTTTCCCTTTCCAATGTTTTCCCTTGTTAAATCCCTTAGGCCCAATGTGTGAGGGAGGTGAAACACCTTGCAGTGGTGCTGCCACTGGTTGATTGTTTCCTTGCCTCGGATAGAATCCAGGCTGAAAATTTGATGGGGTGTGCCCACTAGCTTGAGCTTTGGCAGCTAGATATTGCTTTTTAGCAACACACTGCCATGACTCGTGGCCTAGTTTATGACAAAAATAGCATTCCCTATCCTTTGGAATAGAGGTTCTAGAATCAATTTTTCTCCCGGACCCAAAAGGGGGTGCTCCCACCAAACCCAAGGAAGGTGGTGCAGGGGGCTGTTGTTCCACCACTCCTGCTGCCACTTGAGGTGTCTGGGTGTAGACCCTCTTCCTCTTGGGTCCCTGTGCATCCACATATGTGCTTTTGAGACTTGCCTCATATTTAACAACATAAGTGCAAATGTCTTCCAGATCAGTGAAAGGACTGCCTGTTGCAGGGTTCACAGTGCATGCAAGTTTGAGAGGAGTATTAAGACCCTTGGTAAAAAGATGTAACTGGTCTTGCATGGCTATTTGATAGTCAACCTCTACATCTGCTAAGAGAGACATAAATCTTTCAATATATCTCTCGACAGTCTCATTTCCTTGAAAGACTTTGTCTAATTTTGCCCTGGCAATGGCCACTGTGTCTGTGGAATCATATCTTTTAACCATAAAAGTTTTGAAATCCTTCCATTCCAATGTATGCTCATGTATCCCTTCCTTTTCTAGTTTCCTTACATGTGTGTCCCAAACTTTTGTGGGTCTTTCTTCCATCAATTGCACTCCCAAGGCCACCCACTTTCCTGCAGGCACATTGGTTAGTTTTGCATAGCCTTCCAACTTCCTTGCAAAATAGCAAAAAGATCCCCTCTTTCCCGAAAACAAAGAAGGAGGAGTTGCTCTTACTTGTCCACTAGGGCGAGGAGTCTCCTCCACCCCATCCCCTCCAACTTGCCTTTCGGCAAGAAGCTTTTCCTTAAATTCCAAAAATAACTGCTCCTTTATTTTATTGGTCAACTTGATCTTCTTTGTCTTTGGTGTGGACGGAGCGGGCGACGGATCGCGAGATGCCCCCTCCATCAAGTCCTCTACCAGCTCCCCTGAGCTTTCCAACGCTTCCAAAAATTCTCTTTCTTCCGAAGAAAGGTTTTTAAACTTCCCAGAAGAGGGCGGTGACATCTACGGCCCACATATGAGAGTTAGGACCTTCCATCCAACGATCTCCCTCCTACGACTTTCCTCCTTCCACCACGCGAAAGACTTGCAGAGAACAATTCGGCATCTCGCCGATACCAGATGTCGTAGAATGCACAAGTTAGGGAGAATTTCCAAGTTGTGAGAGAGAGAGAGACAAGGCCGGATGGCCGACAAGTTGGACGCTCTTTCCAATTACAAGTAACCCCCACCTCACGGAGCTTCCACTCCCTACTTGTGGTCTACTAAGCTTCCAAATTACCTGAGTGCGTGTCTTCCCGTGGCTTACGTCTCTATCCGTTCCTTCCCGTGGTTCGTGATCGTGTGTTCACGTTCCTCCAATGGTAGCGCACTAGTCCACCAAACCTCTACAATAGTATCTAGAAAATATCCTAGAATCCTACTATGAGAGTAACGTCCATAACTATCCAATGGAATTCGACGGCTAGGAAGCCAAGGCTAGACGCTAGGCACGTGCGTACTCGCGTTGCTCGTACGACATGTGCGCCACATGTGCGCCTAGGCTAGGGGGTAAGGGAAATGTCCAGAAATGCCGGGAAATCCCTACATTCCATCACACCAGGGCTCCAGTATTATCTGAGAGTATGACTGCAGCTCCCAATTCCTCTCCAACATCCTGCACCAACTTGGACAGCCAAAGTGCCTCCTGGACACCAGTGCTCATTGCTATGAATTCAGCCTCAACAGTTGACAGGGCAGCCAGCTTTTGGAGTTTGCTACCCCAAGAGATAGCCGTGCCATCAGACAGGAAGATAAAACCATAGGTGGATCTCTACCCATCCAGATCCCCTGCAAAGTCTTAATCAACATATCCTATGATCCCTCCCTTGCTCCTGTAGCGCGCCGGTAGGCAGACGGTGCCGGGGCTCGTCCCCGCACGTGCCGGGCGGTACATTGGTACTGGGTGTAGCCTCGTAGGCTCGCACAGTATATGGTATGGTGTTCGGACCATACTAGCACTTTCGTCGGTGCAGGGCCATCCTTTCCAAGAATATTACATTTTGGTGGCCCATATCCAAGTCGGTGGACTTGCGATGTTGGTTGTTGATCCTGCTTGACGCTTAAGTGTGTCTTACGGATGGTGTAGATGCTTAAGTGTGTCTTCGTTGCTGCCTGTCGTTCTATTTGGGTTGTTTCCCACTAGATCGAAGGATCAACAACACCTTGGTATCTAGTTCATGGACTTTGGTTGGGAGAATCTATTCTTCGCACCCATATAAGATCCGATGACGGGGATGGTTGTGGCCTGCGAGGGTCGACGTCCAGCTTGGTGTGTGGATCCAAGCAAGAAAGTTCGGATTTTTCTGTAATCTTTCTAATGACGTTTGGCTCTGCCGTTTCCGTGAGGACGGTGGGGGAGGACGGTGGCACTTCACGATGGTGAGTGTACGCTTCCCCTCATTTGGCTTGCTTTGGGTTGCTAATCCTTTGCAAATGTTTTCAACTTGCATTGCCTTAATGAAGCTTTGGTGTTTCAAGCATATCGTTGGGATTTCGATGGTAAAGTGTCAACTTTTCCGGATGCCGATCTTACACGGATATGACGAGGTCTTGCTTTGTTGATTGGCGCCGAGTAGCATGGAGCTGAACATGCTTTCTATTTTGAAAGGCTCTTTTAGTGCTCGGTTGGCTTAGTAGTGCATTTATGGGGCCGTTGGAAAATGCCATGAATGTGGAATGAGCTTTGCATGCTGGTTTTGCTTCCATCATTGCTTAATGAAGGATTTGTTCTTTTGTGTTGCGGCACATTAGACACTTCTTTTGTCTGCCTGGCCCAGTTGCCTCTGCTCCTTGCCTGGCATTGGTCCATAGACCCGTTCACCACGTGGGCCTCGTGGTGGGCAACGTGTCTTTGGGGGGAGGAGAGAGGGAGAGAGGAAGCTTACGCTGGATAGTGAGAAGAGAAAGAGAGATGAGGCTTACGTTGGGAGGTGAGAGCTGTGTACCCCATAGGGGAGTGACCATATGATGACGGCCTTTGGCTGATGGTTGCGCTACAAGTTCCACGAGGCGTTGAAGCGATTCTCTAGGGTGTCTTCTCACATAAGGCATAAAAGCAACTCTCTAGACATCTCCTCTTAGGACCTCGCAGGAGCTTGGTCACCTAGGAGGGGGAGAATGTAGCGCGCCGGTAGGCAGACGGTGCCGGGGCTCGTCCCCGCACGTGCCGGGCGGTACATTGGTACTGGGTGTAGCCTCGTAGGCTCGCACAGTATATGGTATGGTGTTCGGACCATACTAGCACTTTCGTCGGTGCAGGGCCATCCTTTCCAAGAATATTACAGCTCCTTTCCCATTTCAGACCTAACTCCTTGGCTCCTGACAGATACTGGAGCAGATGAATCCCAGCCCCCCAGTGAGTAGAAGTCGGGGAGGTGAGAATCTTGCTAGGAGAGAAGCAGAGTGGGATATGTCTGGTCTGGTAGTGTTTGACAAATAAAGAACCCCCAACCAGTTCCCTATATCTGTTGTTTTGGGGAAGTGGTTTGCCTTCTTTCGTTTTAAGTTTCATTGATCGATCGAGGGGAGTAGATTTGGGCTTGTCCCCTTTTAAATCGAAACTCTCAAGCATGTCACTGATCAATTTCTCATTTGAGAGTGTAATTGACAACAAAGCACCATTTGCATCTCTCTCTTGTTTTATTTGCATGCCTAGAAAGTGTTTTGCCTCCCCTAAGTCCTTTATGCTGAAATGACTGGACATAAGTAATTTGACTTCTGTTATGACAGACATGCTCTGTGATAGTTATAGTATGTCATCAACATACAGCAGAAGATAGACTACAGACCCCTCTGACTTGTTCAGGATGAATAGGGATGGATCAGCATCTGAGATAGTAAAACCTGAACTCACAAGGACATGACTGATAGTGTCATACCAAGCCTTGGGCGCCTGCTTGAGCCCATAGAGAGCCTTGTGCAGCTTGCAGACAGTATTGGGTCCACCTACATGAAAACCCTCTGGTTGCTGCACATAAATTTCCTCTGCTAATTTCCCATGTAGGAAGGCTGTACTGACATCCATCTGATGCACATGCATGTCCCTGTTCACAGCCTTCGCCAACAGGTACCTTAGTGTGGTATGTTTAGACACAGGGGCATAGACTTCAGTGTAATCTATGCCATATATCTGTTTGAAACCCTTTGCTACCAGTCTTGCTTTAAATCTATCCACCTCCCCTGTTTCAGTGAGTTTTATTTTGTAGACCCATTTGACAGGGAGGGCCCTTTTGCGTTGTGCATCTGAAACTTCCACATATGTCCAGGTGCCAAGAGCAGAGAGAGACTGCATTTCATCTTTCATGGCATCCAACCATTTTTCAGCTTCAGGAGAGTTGATAGCTTGAAAGTAAGTGACAGGTTCAACATATACTGTGTCTTTTTGGACTTGTGTGGCATCCTTCTATAGGGTACCCGTGCCCAACGGTATCCAAATTTTTCGTGATTAAAATGGCTGAATTTTATCGGGGTTTTGAATCGGGGTTGTACTGCTGCGGTCAATTACTGTTAAAGGTACGTCTAGACAGGATCGCCACCCAGGGATTACGGCCCTGAGACCTAGCTGTTAGAGGGACTTACTGGACTGCTCTCGGTCCAGCGACCGGTCTTTCGGACGATAACCGGAGGTTGGCTCCGATGGCTTTCAGGCTCGTTCGGCTCCGAGCTGCGGGGCTGGACTCGTGCTGGGTCTGGTGGTTTAAGTGTTATTAGTTTACTAACGGTTTTATCAAAAGGATTTTGTTCTCCAGGATGGGTGTTTTCTTCCTATTGTGTTTTCTTGAAGTCCGTCGGGGTCTTGCGGATCAGTGTTTAGGCGGCTTACGGCTACGTCGCGGCTATTGTTCAGATATTGCTCTGCGGTTGTGAGTACCTAGAATATGAGTATTTTGAGGTTTCTGTGGAGTCGAAAGGTGGTGTGTGTTTGATCTCGTGGCGTGGTTGGTATTCCCGCGGAGGGGGTCTGTATAACGACTAAATTACTTTGATATTTTAATGTTCCCACAGAATTTCTACTATGACAAGTCAATTCTATCAATATTCTTTCACAATAAATACAATTTCACGTGTTACAATGCAAGTTAACGGTTATCACCGGGACGATCAATGGCCTAACTCGGCAAGACAGTGGTGTCACAAAAGCACAATAATACTGCAAGGGCAGTGTCACAATTACGATTCAAATAACAGGTCAAACAAATACCATCCCTATTCGCCGGGGGCCGCGGACAGAGTTCAGTTCTTGGTGCGAGAGTCTTACATGCACGTTGGAAACTTGGAAACAACTGTAAACTTGTGGGCCGGAGGCTGAGCCCCTAATATACACTCCCCTCTCGTAATACGGACAGCCGTATTAACACATCCCATCACCTGATCAGGAGCGGTTAAGGCGTCGCCAACTCACTGATCAACGGACGGCTGAAAGACAAATTTCCTGGTGCCCGACTGCGTGGCACCTACCGAGTAGCAAAGTTTCCACGAACATTCAGTTTCAACCGTTGCTTCGAATGAAGTCACCCGAATACACAATTTGGCCCTCAGGACCTAAATCAGGGATAAATACCCCAACCCAGGTACAAAAGGGTAAAGACAAGCGCCATTTTTCCACGACTTTATGAATTGTCAAATAAGAGCCATAATAAAAGCTGTACAAGTCCGATTGAGGGTTGTTTACTAATCACTTTTGTGGCTACGCCAAATACACACATTGTCAGTTTAAATCAATCGGATGGCCACCAATGTACACGGTCACACTCCAGTTCACGACATATGTGGCATCCTTTCCCCCCCCCTTAAAGGAGAGAAAGTCTGGAACGACTTTCGAGAGTGTTTGTCGAGAGGACTAAAGAGCATAAAGTACAATGCCTATGACATAAGGTACAAATAGTACGGGTATTCAATTCTGTCTTGTACTCACGCATGTAGGAATTCTTTCCTCCCCTAAGGGTTGGTCTTACTAATATCTTCGTGATATCATAATGTATTGAACTTAATATAATTTACTGAATAAGGTACAACATGTACTGCATCAAGTGTACTGCCTATGGTCATCAAGGGATGCCCATTTTACACCACCAGAGTTCGAATGCATCAGATTGCTTCCACCTTGAAGGTGTACATGTCTGATAAAAGCAAGTTTCTCGGGACTAGAGCCGGTGTGACATCCTTTCTCCATCTTTGGGCTTCCAAACCCTCCAAACCCAATTGGTCCAGCCAGATTATTGCTCGGATGCGCCGAGGTATTGCATATTCCCTGTTGATATATCCATGATAGTAGAACGACTCCAATTGTGTCGGCTGCATGCGGCACGCTTGGTCCTTGTCCATTGTTCCTTGAACAGCTCCTTGTACTTCGTCCTTGCCGCAAGGTACTTTGTAGGTATCGTTGTCCATTGCTGCGCGTTGGGAAGGTGATTCATAATGCACCGCCTTTGCGGCATCACCGTTGTTCATCGGGGACCCTTGGCCCATGAGTATAGATGCGCGGGGCTGAATTGCTCTTCGCTTACATATGCCATCCAATTCCAAACTCCAACATTCCCTCAAGATACTGCTTTGGCTCAAGTCCTTTGAAGCAAGCTTCTTCTCATTCACGGTCTTTCTTCGTAGGAAGGATGCGACCTTCAGCACTCTACCGGTAGTGGTATAACTTACTTTAAACATTTTCAATGCGTGCAATACTATTCCTTTTCTAATTATTTCCTTTAGTCCTTTTAGTGGTGGCTGGGATGGTACTTCCCAACGGTGGGTATTGATTCCCTCCAGGTCTTTCCTTTAGAATTTTGGGTAACAAGCGTGCTGCCGTCGTAGTACTCCTTAACAATGTCAAGTCTGTCCTCGTACCATGGTACGGTTCGTGGGCCAAATCCTCTCGTGGCCTTTCTTACAAGTGGCCAATTGCGGGTCCTCCATTCAATAGGGAATTCTTCGGCGGCAAAGTAGTAGTTCTGAGCCCGGCGTGCTATGCGCTTAGCATCCTTGCGGCTTGTCCCAGGTTGGTGTCGTTTGTCGGCGGCTAGGTAGTCAAGTACTTCTTCATCGTCCACAATGTCACGAGAGGGGACGGCATCTGCAATGTGGTCACATAAAGGGCATAGCCAGGGTCCCCTGGGTACCCGGGACAGTGCAGGCTCCAAACAGTCGATGTGGTATCCGTGGTTGCAGAGATCACACAGTAGCATGGTCTCCTCATCATCTCTTCCCGTGCATACTTGGCACGGTACATCTTCCTTAAGCGGCGGGCTGTCAGTACGCATACGCGGTGTAGTCTAAGGTTCTTGGCTGGCCATAGCGGCAGAACGGCCAGATATAGTCTCCGTAGGCGGCGGCAGGTCATAAATCTGTGTTGATTCAATTCTCATCTCCGGAAGGCAGTCCCTGGAAGGGGGTGCATCATCCTCCGGGGTCGTCATGCGGCGTAGGGTTGGTGAAGTTACTATCTCTCCGCGCTGGGTGGTATCGTGCGCGGGTGGCGGGTAAGGTTGGTCCAGGTCCATTGTGTCTCCAGCAGGCGGCATATTTTCCTTGTCAAAGGTCATGGTGTAGCAGCAGTGCATGTGGTTCTCCTCATTATTTTCTTCTTCTAACGGCGGCGGCGGCGGCTCTTCACTGTAGTCTTCTCCAGGGGGCGGCATTACGCGTAGACGAGAAAGGCAGTCCACATTCCCATGCAAGGTCCCCGAGCGGTGCTGGATGTCAAAGTCATATTCTTGTAGTTCGATGGCGTATCGTGCTAGTTTGCCGGACAAATTACGTGTGGTGAGTAACCACTTCAAAGCTTTGTGGTCGGTTACTATAGTAAATTGAACTCCATAGAGGTAGGGGCGGAATAGCTTCACGGCCCACACTATGGCAAGCAGCTCCCCATCCGTTGGAGAGTAGTTGAGCTCTGCTCCTTGTAAAGTTTTGCTGGCGTATGCGATCACATGGTCACCATCCTCGAACTCCTGGCCCAGAATGGCGGCGGCGGCTCCGGGCTGCCAATCAGTGTATAGGGTGAATTTCTTGCTGAAGTCGGGGTATCGTAGAAGCGGTGCATCCACTAGCATAGCCTTGATGGCTTCGAAGGCGGCTTGGCAGTCAGTAGTCCAATTGAAAACAATCCCCTTTTTCGTAAGCCGCGTCAATGGGGCAGATATGGCGGCCATGTTGTGCAGAAATCTCCTGTAGTAGTTTGCAAGTCCCAAAAAGGACCTGACTTCGGTCACGTTCGTCGGCGGTGCTGCGTTGAGAACTGCCTCAACCTTGGAAGGGTTGGGTTTTATGCCTTGAGGCGTAATAACGTATCCTAAGTACAACACTTCACTGCAACATAACTCACACTTGGCTGGGTTGGCTCTAAAGCCCACCGCACGGAAGCGTTCAAGCACTAATTTCAAATGAGTGAGGTGGTCCTCGAATGTGCGGCTGTATACCAAACAATCATCTAAATAAATGACACAACACTTGCCTATTAAGTCTTGCAATAGAGTGTTAACAAATCTCCGAAGCGTAGCCGGGGCGTTACGCAAGCCGAACGGCATTGACACAAACTCGAATAAACCTTCTTTGGTAGTAAAAGTGGTCTTTGCACGGTCCTCTGGGGCTACTGGTATTAACCAAAAGGCTGACTTGCAATCAATCTTACTCAAATATTCCACCCCCTGACCTAAGGAATCTAGGGTCTCATCTATCCTAGGCATGGGGTAGTTGTCACGTCTGGTAACTGCATTTAGTGGACGGTAGTCAATACAAAACCGGACAGAGCCATCCGGCTTGCCTACTAACACAGGTGAACTAGACCAAGGAGAGCTGGAAGGCACTATCACTCCAGCCTCTAGCATTTTGTGAACTTCTTCCTCGATCACCTGATCCTCCGAACGGGACAAGCGATAAGGGCGTGTTTTAATGGGGACCGCATCCCCAGTGTCTATGCGGTGGTGCATTAAGGTGGTTCTTTCTTGTACTATACCTGGGGTAAATACATCCTTATACTCCTGTACTAATCTCTCAATCTCTTCTTCTCTCTTAGGACCCAATTTTCGCATCCCGGTGGTGATTTTTAACATGGGATCGGGGTCCTGTTTCATCTTTTCAGTATTTGTAATCTCTCTCAACCTCTGCATACCAGGATCTTCCTTTCTAAGTGAAGTGGGTATTCGCACGATTATGACAGGCCATCTAGTTGGGCCAATACGAAGCCGGGGACCTGCCGGATCCTCTCCAGGAGCCGTGAACAACTGTACTCCAGGAGGGAATTGCCTGATAATTTCGAGTTGCTCAATAACCGTTGGAAACCAAGGGGCAGAAGGCCACCATGGGAGAACAAGTACGGCACTAGTGGTGAAGGGACTCGCCGTGAAGCATGCAAGGCAATGTTCAACTATGTTACTAATTAAAGAAAAAGGAGGGTTGCAATATACACTCATGTGGGTCCAGTTTTGCATTAAGCAGTCGGTTTCGCTAGACCAATACAAAGGAAGTTGAGAGTTGTAGCCTTGGGTGTCACAACATGCGTCGATGTCAAAGGGACCCCACTGAGCTTCAATCTCTTTAAAAATATTAACTTCTAACATCCAGTCCTCAGTTAAGTAGGAATGTGCAGCAAACATGAGTTCCTCCCCCTCGTCTCTAACAAGGGCATTGAAGATCTCCACTTCGGATTCGGACGAGGTGACCTCCTCGTCCCCCGAATACTCTTCCTCAGATTGATCAGTACTCTCTATTTCTTCGTCACTTGCGGCATTAAGGTCCATGTCCTCCTCTAATTCTCCTGGTAGGTCATCTCCGTCGTTCATATTAACGTCCGGTAGATCGGGTACCTCCGGTACCCCAGGGCCCGCAGGAGGCCCCGCGGGACCGCCAAGGTCTAGCTCGGGGAGGCGAGCAACACAGTATCGATTACTACTCTTGCTAGCAGGCATAACAGTGATGGGAACCCTTCCCATGATTTGTGGTTCTATTCGGAAAGACATCTCTTGCTTGGCAAAGCTTATTTCAGCGTGGGCTTGAGTTAACCAATCAGTTCCTAAGAGTACATCGTACGAAGTGGCCCCACTAACAAATACATCAATAGGAATTACTAAACCTTCCACTCCCACAGGTAACTTGCGAATGATACCCCAAGGAGTGGACATTTTACCATCTGCGCAAGAATATCTAAGGCGAGAAGGCTCAATCTGGTCCATCAAGTTCAATTGTCGCGCGGCTGACTGTGAAATCATGGTGTTTGTGGCACCAGTGTCAATGATTCCATCCTCAAACACCAAGTCATTAATAAGAATAGGGACAGTAGCTACAGTAGTGTTTACAAGGTGCCTTTGTAGGTTCAATTGAGGGGGTTGCAACTGTGGTGTCCCCTCAGGCGAGTCGCTGGCTGAGGGACCTTCTGAGGTGTCACTGGAAAGCACTACCATTTCAGCTTCCACCTCTCTAGGTCGTGGTGGGTTATTCTGTCGGGCCTGAAGGAAATGGCGGCGTGACTCCTGGAGCTCCTGGATGGACCTCTGAAATTCTTCTTCACTGACGTGGTTCAAATAGGATTGCACGGTAAGCTTCATAGGCAGCCCTTTTATTTGTTGAATAGGCTCCGTGGTTGTCGGCGCGATAGCTCCTGGTCTTCTATACGCGGCGGGACGAGCTACATGAGGTAGGGGTGGCAGTCCCCCTAGGTCCACTGGAGGGCGCGCTGCTGGCCCTCTCGCAGGTACTGGCTGAGGTGCGGCTGGAGTTCTTAGTTCATGTGGTTGATGTTGTGCTGGGGTAGGCCGTGGGGCGGCAGGCCTAGGTGGGTTCCTTGGGTCCACTGTAGTTTGCTCCAGATTGTTGGGGCGACGGCGTAGCGGCGCGGGGTCTGCTTCGGGTGGATTTTCTGCAGGCCTCTTAGTTGCATATATAGGGTATACCGGGAATGGGTCTGTAAACCCATCATACATTATTCTGGCCTGGGGCTGATCTTCCATGGTCCGATCCTCTTGAAATTGGGTGAAATTAGCAGCTGGCGGGGGCCTCTGTAGTTCTGCAATTTGAATTCTCAATCTCTCCATCTCCCTTGTGAGGGTGTCAATTTCATTAGCCGGAGGTAGCGCAGGTGCCTCCCTTGGTGGGTTGATTGGGGCAGTTTGTCTAGGCGGTGCTGCTTGCTGCTGGTTGCGTCGCTCCGGAAAGTCTCGCTGACGCTGCCAATTCCTGTTGTCTCTATTATCTCTATTGTTCTCTCTTTGATTTTGCTGCTGCGGCGGGCGTGTTGCGCGCTGATCCACATTGTCATTGGCGCGGCGGTTCCATTGCTCAATCCTCTCGCGCACCGGTACTTCTGTGTTTTCATTAAGGTACATTCCTCCTAATGGGGCATGCCCAAAGGTTTGCTCATAGTTGGCAGCCAAACGTATAATTTCCGCCAAAGCTCCATTGCCTGGGTATGTCATTTGTACCCTCTCCTTAAGGTGGGGAACTAGTCCTTTCACAAATAATTTTGTAACCATCCTGACTGGTAATGGATTCTGCAGGTATCCCATCAGTTTTCTAAATCTGTCAGCATAACTTCGTACATTTTCGTTGGGTTGCTGCATGCAAGAATCTACTTTGGACATAAGTGTGTCTTCATCAAGGCCGAACCGTTCGAGAAAGGCCTCTTTACAATCTTCCCAATCTAATATGTCATCCTGATTTGCTCGAAACCAAGTATAGGCCTCTTCCCTCATTGCATGCTTAACAAATCTCAATACCCGATCTCCTTCTACCCGGTTAACCTCTATGAACAGCTCAAACGATTCCAGCCACTGAAAAGGATCCTCAGTGGGCCTTCCATAGAAGAATTCTAAACGAACAGGGGCTTGCGCGTCCGCCATGTCAGTGCTTGATGTGGTCCTACCTAGATGGGCCTAACACACACTTAGAGATGAGGCTCGTGAAGTTTCGTTACAGCGGTTGCCTTTACTTACTGTAGAATGTAGTGGCTGGTGCAGTCCTGAGGGCTGTAGGGTACCTGCTCAAACAACAGTGGTATAGTCAGACCCCTCCTAATGGGGTGGACCCACAACTTGAATTGCTCAGGTGCAAACCGAAATTTCCACCCAAACAAGGTGTTCCTTAATTCCTCCTCACTATTTAATTTCAAATATAAGCAGTTTAATGATGGGTGCTTCCACCAATGCGGTAACTCAAGTTTCCACTAACGATGTGCTACTCCTTTGGAACTTTCAAATATTTTTTGCAACACACACAGGTGTACTCTGATTTTTCTTAAAACAGCACAGCAATCACTACTTATCGGTTATCAAACCGTAGCGTCAAATATTCCTACCGTTATGATCAGATTCCCGCGATCTTTGAGGCAACCGGAACTTCGATAAGGAAACAAAACGACAAACGCGGTGGTAAATTACTCTTACCAAATATTTATGACAAGCAAGAAAACAGTTTACAAGTGCTCAAAGTATACCAATTGTTACAACTGTCTAGGCAGTACAATGGATGATGCGCTATCAACTGGTCTATTCCTACAATACTGTTTTAAAGCTGATTATCGTTGCTGTAGCTTTGATATCAGTACCTGTGACAAACGGAAAGTAATCAGACCCCTCCTAAGGGGTATACCCAATTCTATGTATTAAAACGATGCACCCCAACTTTGGACTTTCCTAGTTACAAAATGCAGGTAAACCAGGAGTACTATAATACCTCTTCTAATATATTAACAATCACTTTTTCAAAGGCTCAGGTCAATTGCCAATGTGTTTCTTACAGATTTGTATTGCACTCTCGCGATCTTTGGTGCTGCAAGAACTTCGTTAAAGAAACAGTGAGGCAATCGCGATTGGAAATTTACTCCCTTAGTATATATGTAAATCAATCAGACAGAAAGCAAGGGCTCAAGGTATATATTTTGCTTCAATCAACTCTGCAGGACAGGTGGTGTTGTACAATAAAGTGCTCTATGCCTACTGTGTAGTATCACTGCTGGTTATTGTCGCTGTCGGTGGGCTGTTGGTACCTGCAACAAACGGAATGTAATCAAGCCCCTCCTGAAGGGGTGTACCCAACTTCTAGGCACTAAGGTGACACACACAGCCTTGGTCTTTCCTAATAACAAATGCAGGTAACCCAGAAATACTATGGTACTTTTTCAAATAATTTTGCAATCACTTCTCCGAAGTTTCAGATCGATTACTGGTGTATTGCTATAGATATGTGTCTAACTGTCGCGATCTTTGATGCTGCAAGGGCTTCGTTAAAGAAACAGTGAGACAATCGCGATTGAAAACTGTACTTTCTTGGATGAATATATGAAGCAGTCAAACAGAAATCAATTGCTCAAAGTATTGATATTGCTCCAACTAACTTGGCAGTACAGGTGGTTGTATGCTATAAACGGATTTATGCCTAATGTGTAGTATTACGGCTGATTTTTGTTGCTGTTGGTGTGCTGCTGGTACCTGCAACAAAATGAAAGGAATCAGGCCCCTCCTAAAGGGGTATACCCAATTCTAGGTATTGAGGTCCTGAAGCGCAACCTTGGACCTCCCAAATAACAAATGCAAAGAACACTAAAGTACTTTAATTCTGCTTTTAAAATTATGACAATAAATTCTTCGGACTCTCAGATCATGTACCACTGTATCTCTGTAGATTTGTATCAAACTGTCGCGATCTTTGGTGCTACAGAACCTTCGATAAAGAAACAATCAAGCAATCGCGATTTGCAAAGTATGGTCTAAAATATTTTAAGATTAACACAAACAGACAGCAAGTGCTGCAATCAATCAAATTGTCTCAACTAACTGTGCAGTACAGACGATGATGTGCTATAAACTGAACTTTCCTAAAGTATGGTTTCGCTTCAAACGGTTAATGCTGATGCTTCTGCTGTCAACTCCTGCGACAAACGGAATGCAATCAAGCCCCTCCTGAAGGGGTATACCCAGTCCTATATGCGGACAAAGCTCAACTGATTCAAGTTACGGTACAACTTTGTACAAGAAACACGGCAAACTCTGCGCAGAAAGACCAGATTCGAAGAGCCTAGGGTTAACAAACTTAACACGCTAATGACTCCCTGGACGGTGCAGCCATATAGGGTACCCGTGCCCAACGGTATCCAAATTTTTTCGTGTTTAAATGGCTGAATATTATCGGGTTTTGAATCGGGGTTGTACTGCTGCGGTCAATTACTGTTAAAGGTACGTCTAGACAGGATCGCCACCCAGGGATTACGGCCCTGAGACCTAGCTGTTAGAGGGACTTACTGGACTGCTCTCGGTCCTGCGACCGGTCTTCCGGACGTTAACCGGAGGTTGGCTCCGATGGCTTTCAGGCTCGTTCGGCTCCGAGCTGCGGGGCTGGACTCGTGCTGGGTCTGGTGGTTTAAGTGTTATTAGTTTACTAACGGTTTTATCAAAAGGATTTTGTTCTCCAGGATGTGTGTTTTCTTCCTATTGTGTTTTCTTGAAGTCCGTCGGGGTCTTGCGGATCAGTGTTTAGGCGGCTTACGGCTACGTCGCGGCTATTGTTCAGATATTGCTCTGCGGTTGTGAGTACCTAGAATATGAGTATTTTGAGGTTTCTGTGGAGTCGAAAGGTGGTGTGTGTTTGATCTCGTGGCGTGGTTGGTATTCCCGCGGAGGGGGTCTGTATAACGACTAAATTACTTTGATATTTTAATGTTCCCACAGAATTTCTACTATGACAAGTCAATTCTATCAATATTCTTTCACAATAAATACAAATTCACGTGTTACAATGCAAGTTAACGGTTATCACCGGGACGATCAATGGCCTAACTCGGCAAGACAGTGGTGTCACAAAAGCACAATAATACTGCAAGGGCAGTGTCACAATTACGATTCAAATAACAGGTCAAACAAATACCATCCCTATTCGCCGGGGGCCGCGGACAGAGTTCAGTTCTTGGTGCGAGAGTCTTACATGCACGTTGGAAACTTGGAAACAACTGTAAACTTGTGGGCCGGAGGCTGAGCCCCTAATATACACTCCCCTCTCGTAATACGGACAGCCGTATTAACACATCCCATCACCTGATCAGGAGCGGTTAAAACACTGCCAACACATCGATCAGCGGACGGCTAAAAGTCAAAGTTCCTCGTGCCGAGCTGCATGGCACCTACCGAGTACCAAAGTCTCCGCGAACATTCAATTCCAACCGTTGCTTCGAATGAAATCACCGGAATACACAATCTTGCCCTTAGGACCTAAATCAGGTACAAATACACCAACCCAGGTACAAAAGGGTAAAGACAAGCGCCATTTTTCCACGACTTTATGAAATGTCAATATGAGCCATAATGAGAGCTGTACAAGTCCGGTTGAAGGTCGTTTACTAATCACCTTTGTGGCTACGCCAAATACACACATTGTCAGTTTAAATCAATCGGATGGCCACCAATGTACACGGTCACACTCCAGTTCACGACAACACAACAAAGCCATCAACAACAAATGTTAAGGTAGCCCATCCCTTATTAAAGGATGGGTGGAATTTCAAGTCCTGGCTTTATGATCTGACCACTGCAGCTATCCACAAGGAGTGCACGGAGGCCTTTCAGAAACCCCTTCCTTTCACGAGAGCAAATGCTGCTGCCATGATGCTGATCACTGGCAGTGTCCCAGTGGAGTGGAGTCCTATGTTGACAATGAAGCCCTCTGCCTTTGATGCCCTGTTATACATAGCCAATAAGTTCACTGGAGGACACAACAAGTCTGTTAACCGCTTGTGGCTACACACACTCAAAACAGAGCACATGACCAGGGAGGAGACGTTCGAGACATTTGTCATGAAAAAATTCATACTTTTCCAGAACCTCCTGGACAACTCCCACTCCATTGACCCCGAAGATGTCACTAATGCTATTGTGGATTGTCTCCCCACTGAGCTAGCACAGTTCAAAGGAGCACTCTATGGGCATTGTTGCGGGCGCTCCTCAGAAGATGTGGTAAAAATCCTGCAGAGCCATGCCTATGGTGCTGGCTTCAATGACCAGCTCCCTCGACCTCTTCCCAAGGCAGCGGCAGTCCTCCCAAAGTCCCAGGACCCTGAGGCAGACCAGTCAGAGCAAGACAGAAAGAGGTCACGAAAAGTCAGGTGCTGGGAGTGTGGGAGCCGTGGACACATCAGCAAGGAGTGCACAAAATGGAAAAAGGGTACTGGAGAGGAGCAAGCTGGCGACAGAAGTAAGCATTCACTGCCAAGTGTTCCCTCTGCATCCAACAGTGCCCATGTTCCATGTCCTAAAAACGCAGAAGCCGTTCCTATCTCACTGCCCAGTGTGACGTTTAATGTATTACAAAGTGGTGGGATAGGGCACTCGTGCGAGGAATGGCTTGTGGACTCTGGGGCTACTGTCCACCTGGTTAATGACTTTGGTGTATTGCAGAACCCCACAGTGTACACAGAACCACGTCAACTGCAGTTGGCTACATCAGAGTCTCATGGTTCCATCATTGCTAGTGGGAGTGTGTGTCTGGTGAATGCAGAAGGGCAGTTACTGTGGCTCCATAATGTACAATGTGTTCCACAGGCCAGCACAAATCTCTTGTCTGTATCAGCTGGGGTAAGGGATGGTATTCAATTTGTTCCACGTGAGAATGGGACCTACAGCAGTCTGGTGGGACCCATGGGTTGGGAGTGCAGCATTGTAGAAAGATATGGGTTGTATGTTCTGAGGGGAATTTATCCCACCAAATATCAGGTGGCTTGTCAAGTGTGTGTGAACCCTATGTCTGCACATCATGCTGCGCACAAACCTGCACATAACTGCAAGTTGCGAAAACTTTGGCATGAGAGGTTAGGGCATCCTGGGAAGACAGCCACAGAGCGTTTGAGCAGGGAGGAGTTGTGTACTGGGATACCTGTGTCCCTTCTTCCTTGTTCAAAGTGCGATACTCACTGTGACCCTTGTGTTCGGGGAAAGCAGTGTAAACCATCTTTCAAGCCAAGTTCACATGAGCCGCCCCGAGTACTGCATCGAATACATGCGGATACGGTTGGTGCCATGTCAACTCCTGGCGTTGAAGGGGAAAGTTTTCTGTCACAGTAGTGGATGAGTTGTCTAATTTCGTTTCAGTGTTACCAGTCACTAGCAAGGCTACCATTGCATCTCATTTGACAGACACTATTACATACTGGGAGAGACAGACAGAATCCAAGGTTAAGGCGGTTAGGACTGACAGGGGCACAGAGTTCTTGAATAAAACGTTTCATGGTTCTGTACAGAGAATGGCATTCACACTGAGACCTCTGCCGCGTATACTCCACAGCAGAATGGAGTTGCTGAGAGAATGAATCGAACATTGGAAGAGAAGGCCAGAACATTGCTGTTGGGTGTTCAGGCAGATGAGAGTCTTGGGTGGATGCAATGCTTACTGCTGCATATTTACATAATGTATGCCAGTCTCTGGTCAGGAGAATT
>KV908558.1:0-2500 GCA_002005505.1 Botryococcus braunii
AGAGAGAGAGAGAGAAAGAGAAAGGAGAGAGAGAGAGAGGAGAGAGAGAGTGAGTGTGAGAGACACGCACGCACGGACGCATGCACGCACGCACGCACACACACACACACACACACACACACACACACACACACACGCACGCACGCACACACACACACGCGCGCACACGCACACACACACACACACACACACACACACACACACACGCACACGCACACACACACACACACACACACACACACACACACAACACCAAAGTGCAGATCAAGTCCCCCCCCTTCCCCCCCGGGGAGGTCCCCCATCCCAGGGGAGAAACGTCTATCCACAAGACTGGTCGCCCCTTCACCAAACGTGATCTGAAGGGCGCGCTTCTCTTGCAGTAGCCATGGCGTACCATGACAATGCGAAATACGCTTGTGAAGAGGAAAATGAGCAGCAACCAGGCGGACGCAAACACAACGAAAGACACAGCTGAGGTGGTGGTGATCACAAACACGTCTGCTGAAGCTTCCTTGCGCCCAGCTCCCTGCAACTGCACCATCCTTCTTCGCACCATCTACCTCATCTGAACAATTGCAAGGGGCGAGCAGGCATGATATATGTGCAATTACTAGCGCCTCACATGATGGAATCTTTACACTTTGTCACATACATATCACTTAACCATCCCAGCACTGACATGGCTACACCAAAAACATCCCCATCGACAGTCACACAAATCATATACCCTTGCCACCATTATCTGCATTCCCCCCTCCCCCCCCCCCCAACACACACACAACCTGGTCTTTATCCATTTTTTACTGGGTCTCAAGACATATCCTGTAGAAATGCACAAAGCCCCACAGTATGACATCAAGATATGCTTGAGTAGCTTCACAATACAGTCCATTTGAGTTCCTCATGTCAAGAATTGTACCAGACAATACTAGAATGCGTCAGGTGGCACAAACAAAAGCATAGACATGCCGCCGAGATGCAAAGCACGATGGGATAGGACCAGAATAACCCACTGCATGGTGGGGCCAGATTGGGTATGACGGATAAGCCCAGCCTTTCTGAGAAATCATCAGAATATGAAGGATCAATCCTTCCTGCTGTCTGACATTGCCAGGACTTGGAGGATCAATCCATTCGGCTGTCCGACGTTGCAAAGGTGTAAAGAATCATTTCTTTTCTAAGTCCTTTAGGAAGTTGCCAAGAAGATGAAGGACCACTCCTAACTGCTTTGGAAACTGCACGAATCTAAACGACAATAAGTGTGTACGGACAAACCGCTTCGAGAAGATGCGACAGTACGTAGCATAAATCCTGGCTGATTTGAGGAAGTTACCAGAAAGGCATCAGAGTGGAAGGCAACGACAAGAACACACCCACGAGCAAGGACACGACGAGCGCCAAGAAGGGGCAAAGGACAAGGGCATGAGGATCGTGCAGGGACAAGCACAGGTACAGCAGCACAGCAGGTCACACTGTGGAAGCTATTCCCCTTGCCTGCTTAATGCAGGTGTCCCAGGATTCAAACCATTGTGGAGTCACAGAGGTAGCCAGGGACCAAGTGATGGTGAGTTGGGGGGGGGGGGGGGGGGGCGGGGGGGCACATCATTTTAATAAGCACTGATTTGCTCAACCTGAGTCAAAAGGCCAGGCACCCCAGCCTGACCCAGCACTTCCGTACAGAGACAAGGCAGGCCAAAACTCTGTTGGCATTCCGTGAGGTAGATATTCACATACTCGTCTGACATATTCCTCAGCGCGAGTGACAGTTCCCAGCAACGGCATGTCTCCAAGTCTGTGGGAGCAAGGACTCTTAGATGACAAAAGCAAAGCAGAGCCCTAGCCAATCCAAGAAGCATACACGGAGGCAGGCGAAAAAGTTACCTCCCGAGCCCCAGCACTCTCCCCCGAACCCCGGCGGCTACTGGCTTGAGTTTCCTGCAAGTAATCAGAGCCTGCCCACACTGCTGCTCCCCACAAGATGGTGACAGCGAGAAGCCACATGATGACATCTCCAGGATCCAGGCGCTGTGGCAGCATGTAGGCAGAAACTGTGGCCCTAGCAGCTGCGGCCTGCACGAGGGCTCTTCCAGTGGTGCGGCTCACGCTCAAAGAGGGGATCAGGATTCTTGTGGTCTCGTTCGCTGCCTCGGCCGTCATCCCAAAGCATCCTGAACAATCAAGAATGTGCTTGAGAAAATGCAGGATGTCCATTCTGCCTGACTGGGTACTCGACTGGGTACTTGAGAACCCTGTTGGAGATAGCAAGCTGAGGAAAACCAGACCCAGATCCCCGGCAGGTCTGCAGCTTGAGGCTGCTGACTTTCAGATGAACAGCTACGTATCTCTTAGCCATTAGGAAGGTATTGCAGAACCAGTGCGAGCGTGAGTTGGCAAACGACAGAAGTGCAAGAGGCTTTGCCAATGTTGCTGCGAGGACAGACAGGCATGAGATTCACTTGGGTTTCACGACATTGCCCGCAAGAACCTCAGCGGAATTCGT
>KV908558.1:7500-22500 GCA_002005505.1 Botryococcus braunii
TACTTAATCCACTGCATGTTCATTTTGAGATTGAGCTATTTGAAGTATCTGCAATTACTTGTGGACGACCCTGGGCTGAGATATGAACCCTGCCATATTGCATGTAATTGCCTGTACGTCTTGTTTTACAGGTGGGAGTTGGAGTGGGGTCTGCCAAAGAGGTTGTCACTGCTGTGGTGTCAGCAGCCAAAGACGCTAAGAAAAACCTGATCAAGATTCCTGTCACACGAAATTTTTCATTCCCGCATCGCATTGATGGCGAGGCAGGTGCTGCCAAGGTCATGTTGCGGCCAGCATCTGAAGGAACGGGTGTCATTGCTGGCGGCTCTGTCCGGGTTGTTCTTGAGATGGCAGGAGTCAAGAATGCCTTTGGCAAGCAGCTGGGCAGTGGAAACCCCTTAAACAATGCTCGTGCCACAATCGATGGTCTGAGCAGGATGCGGACATTGGAGCAAGTTGCAGAACTGCGTGACATTACAGTTGCGGAGCTGTTGGGAATGCGCAAAGGTGTGGCAGCTTTTCTAAAATAGTTTATGATATGCTTGTAGATAATCTGGTCATGCTGAATGAGTTTACATGCTTTTGTCTCTACTGGCTGTGGTAGTTTTAGTAATCCTCGTTGTTGTGGACTGGAAGCGTTTCAACCGAAAGTTTGCCATCTGACATGGGCTAAATGCTTGCTGCCATGTTCGATATTGGGCAGGCAGCCAAACTGGTTCCACCCTAATTTGCATCCTTGATGTTTTGGAGTCGATTGGCTGCCTAAGTTGTTGCGTTTTTTCGGAGCAACTTTGGGAGAATAAGTGTGGGAGGAGGTCTGTGTAGACATAGGCCTTGTATGCACTCCCTACTTTTCAGTTTTGGCTGTGAATGATGTTTCAAGTTGATGATTCTTGACACGGTGTACTGGGGGTCTGCAGAGGAGCCACAGGTCCAGCCAGTTGCAGCATGATTGGGCAGTCGGGCTTTACAGAGCCCCCTGCCCGTGTTAGCCGGCCAACTCGGGTGCTGTGTGAACTTATCCAAATCTACGAAGAGAAACATTCTTGCCTGGACGGTCGTTGACTGAGAGGGTTGGTGCCAGGGCGTTTTGCCCCATCCATGGGTCTGTGGCCTCAAGGAAATCTGGAACACAACTGTAGGATCCAATTGTAAGGATTCAGGGTCAGGACGGTCTACCATTAGCAAACCAGTGGCCACCAAACGCTTTCCGCATGGGATGATCAGAGGTTCCAATTTCTCTAAAAGTTGGGGTTCCCCATTTTTCTAAAACGTGGGCTCTTGGCCTCCCCTTGGCCAAGTGTAACATTGTAGCGCCAAAACCCCTGCAGGGGTCGTCTACGAGTTTGGCGGCGGCTGCTGATCAAGCAGCACTTTTCCAAGTTCCTGACAAGGTACTTGTATGTTTTGCAATAATTTTGGTGGCTGATGGGAATAACATACTACTTGTTCTTGGGTTCATGTATCTCCGTTATGTATGCAGCAGTGGCCTGTTGAGGGGCAGAGGGTAGGAGGCGTTGAGGAGGTGCTAACTGTACGGTACATGTAGTTTGGATAGATCATATTAAGAGCAAGCAGTGCATGCAAGGGCGAGGGCTGCGCCTGAAGGTGGTGAGGTGGGTGGTGGATGCTGCATTGGTTCACCATCCTTCTGGTCTGATGCCGTGCATGGCCAAATGCCTGACCATGTGAGTGCTTGCATGTAAGGATGTCAGTGTCCATAGTTTCATTTTTCCCATCCTGTCATAAGAATTTCACAAACATGTATGTAGTCTTCTGACAAATGTTGAGAGGGGGAGTGCAAAAAGAGAGAGCACGGCCGCAAGGCAGATGTTACGTGGTTGAAGGGGGCTCATGCTGAAGCACAGTGATGAATTTTGACATTAGATTGTATGCAAGCTCCATAAACTCATCAGGAGCACTCATCAGCAAGGTTTTGCAACAATCACATCGCTCAAATTAAAAACTGCCATCCTCGTAGGGGATTGAGGAGATCCTCAGACATGGGTTTTCTTCTCTTGCTTGGAATTCGCTGTCTTGCCTAGAACAAGACTGTTGCGTACTCTGCCACCTTCATTGTTCTTCTGAAGGGCATCTGACACGAAAGGTGACTCACAAGGTCTTTTGCTGCAAGTCCTTGGAACACATGAAGTGTCTGTCAGGTTCCCCACCAAATCCCACCATCAAGGCACGCGTAACGCATACAACTCCTGGCAGGGGTGCTTGGAAGTTCCAAGTCTCTTGAACATGCATGAGGTCCAGCACAGCATTTTACATTTGGTGACAAAAATCACCAGGGTGCCAACATAGCCATGACTGACATGTCCAAAACTGCATTGTATGATGAGTATGGATCTCAGGTCCGCCACCAAATACCTTCAACTCCTGGACCACATGCCTTTCATGGTGTATATAATGCAGGGCTCCTCATACCAAAATTTGAAACAGCTGCAGGAGCCAACTTCTGAGTTGAGCTTTGACGGATGGTGTTTAACATTGAACATTTGCCAAACTCAAGACTTCACCAATTGGACATCTGTGACAAATCCGAGCAGGGTATCAAGCACCTGCAAGCCACCAGCATTGACGTCACCAAGGGGCAAAAAGTAAAGTGCCAACATGGTCTGGCAGATCTGGCCAAAATGCAGCTTACACTGATGACCAAGGAGGACCGGCAAATGGTTACAAACAGTAAAGAGCCGGCAAATTCCATTACATACTATAAATATACATGTAAGTACTACAATACTATGAAAAACATGTGATGCAGAAGGGTTTACATATGAATGAATGATTGAGCGCGCTCTCTCTCTCTCTCTCTCTCTCTCTCTCTCCTCTCTCTCTCTCTCTCTCTCTCTCTCTCTCTCTCTCTCTCTCTCTCTCTCTCTCTCTCTCTCTCTCACACACACACACACACACACACACACACACACACACACACCCCCCACCCCACACGCACGCACACGCACACACACACACACACACACACACACACACACACACACACACACACACACACACACACACATACCTGCACACGCACGTGCGCACTAGTCCCCTATTATAGAGAGAGAAAGGGGGGGGGGGGCATAACAGTAGCTTGGGGTACCTTTTGCTTATTCTTGGTCACATTAGCTTGAACTGCTGCTACTGCATCACCAGCTTCCTTCTCTAACCGTTTGATATTGGCTCCAGAATTTGTTGAGTCCTGCAAACGTAGATGCCTTGAAAATGCCATCATACAAAAGTTGATCAAAACCTAGACGCTCCAGCAACCCATCAACTGCAAAATTGTACAACCGACATGACGACCCCAAAAGATAAGTCAAACACGCTTCAGGGTCTTGATCCAGGAGCAAGAGCAGAGGTACCTCTGCTATTCTCTTTTGATATTGTTCTTCCCTTTGGGCTTTGTAGGCTTTAATTTCCTTCTCCGCCTCAGCCTTCGCCTGTTTCAACCGATCTGCCTTGGCTGCACATATCAAGAAATTTCAATACCAGTACTTCTTGGTTTTGGGATAAGGCCTTTCTTTCCGACGGTCCCGGCATGAGTTGCTGTTAGGTCATACACACCTTTCCGAGCCTTTGCTACAATCTGCTGAGCTTCAGTTTCCGCTGCCAGAAGTCGTTGGATACCGTCTTGACCCGTCGATATTTGCATGTTAAGCTTCTTTGGGCCTCAAAAGCCCAGGGGTCACGGTATTCGATGGCCGGCTGGATCCCCAACTCCTCGATATACCCCTTCTGCCACGCCTGTCTTACTAGTAAGAATATACTGATATTATGTAAAGTAAAACCTCTATCAGTAGTCTTCCAGACTTTCAGAGGAACTGGCAGGCTCCCAGCTTGCCCATCTAACCATCCCGTGGCGATTGTACCGGACGCGTTACCGCCATGGCCGTGTAGCCGAACGTAACGGTATGGAGCTCAGAGACCCAGCCGCCTCCATCTATCAGAGAGCACTTCCTGAGCAACACAAAGTTGTGCGCCATGTCGCACAGAAAGTTTGAACGTAAGTCTTCCCAGAAGTATCATTGCTTGATTGCCTGCTTTGATTGATGTCTGGCGGTGCACTAATGACGGCTGAGAAAGACCGATCAGAAGTTGTGTTGGCCGTTTCGTTGGGTTTTGCCCTGTTTTGTACTTGTGGTTGGCCATGTTATGATGTGAAGCTCCATTTGCATCCTGGCGGTCAACACCGCTGCAAGTGTTGTTCTTGCGCTTGTGAGATGTCCCTGGGAGGTGAATTCTGTTGTGTGTTCATGCAGATCCGCGACATGGGTCGCTGGGATTCCTCCCAAAGAAGCGTGCTCGTAGGGGAAAGGGGAAAATCAAGAGTTTTCCCACTGACAACGCTGCCAAGACGCCTCACCTGACAGCATTTGCTGGGTACAAGGCGGGCATGACCCACATTGTGCGAGATGTTGAAAAGCCTGGCTCAAAGCTTCACAAGAAAGAAACATGCGAGGTATGCTGGCAGCTCACATTATGCATGCCTTCGTCACCGTTGCAGGAGCTACTGGGTTTTGTTTTTAGACTTGTCTATTGTCTGCATTGCAATACCCCTTTGCAGAGGCTCATGTCTGCGCCGTCTGTACTTTTTGTTTTCCCTGCTATATTGCTTGGTTGCTTCTCTTGCCTGCTACCTTGCTTCGCTTGTTTCACTTTCCCTCCGGTATAATCTTCCGCAGTTTGTGACTTCCATGTCATTGCTTTATTAGCATCTCATGGCCTGTAGACATTTCTCTTGAGCACTGATTAATTTGTAGCTTCATTTCAAAGCTTTCAGTCTGGGGCCCTCCGCCTGATGCCTGCATCCATTGTTTTTGCCTTGAGCGTCGTGTTTTGCAGGCTGTGACCATCATTGAGACGCCCCCCATGATTGTCGTGGGTATTGTTGGATACGCCATAACACCACGGGGTCTCCGGACTTACTCTACAGTTTGGGCCCAACATCTGAATGAGGAGGTCAAGCGCCGCTTCTACAAGAACTGGTGCGTGATCATGCAACAGAGGAGCCCCACCTCCAAGGACAAGGCAGAGGAGAACGGGAGTGGCTGCATGACGGGGCTCTAGAGTTGAAGGGGTGTGTGTGTGTGTGTGTGTGTGTGTGTGTGTGTGTGTGTGTGTGTGTGTGTGTGTGTGTGTGTGTGTGTGTGTGTGTGTGTGTCCGTATGTCTAGGGGGAAGGGGGGTTTATGTGGGGTGTGCAGCCTGCTGTGGTCACCTGAGCTGTGGCTATGATTCTTGCATGACCGTGGGCAGAACTGTAGTGATTGCTGACTACGAGCTATTGTGAGACCGGCTGGGATCTTGCCTTCCTTTGGTTTTGGCAAACGCGGAGCTGTAATTAAATTGCAAACGGAAATTCAAGTGGTACAGAGCGCTGGTTGGCATGGTGTGGTGAGGATACTCAAAATGCATGCCTGCCATTTAGGTACAAAGCAAAGAAGAAGGCATTTTCCAAGTATGAGGCTAAGTTCGATGCCGGCACGGTTGAGGAGAGGGTGGCTGCCATCAAGAAGAATTGCTCTGTGGTCCGGGTGCTGGCGCACACCCAGATCAAGAAGATTGGATTCGGGCAGAAGAAGGCTCACCTCTTTGAGATCCAGGTTGAGCTTCCCCTGCTTCTTGGCCCTTGCGTCGTGCCTGCGCCTGGTTGATGGACTGCCCTGGGGGATTCATGCATGCAAAGCTGTGGGGCCAAGAGCTATCCCTACAACCCACAGACGGGTGAGCTACATAGTTGGGAATGGTGGGATAGGTTTGTGTGTGCGCCTCGCGCCCCCACCTACTTCCTTGGGAGCCTGAACAGGCTGATTTACAAGTCGGGGGTCTGAAGTAGGAACACAGGGTGAATGTGGTTTTTTGGGGTGTGTCTCTCCACTGGCTGGTCCCTGACTAATGAGGATGATAGTTGCTACGGGCTGCAATGATGCAAATTGGACTGTGTAGGATGGGTGCTGGTGCACTATTACTCTTGATGTGGTGCATGGCTGGGTTTTGGTGCATTATTGCTGTGATGCTGATGAGAAGGGAAAGCTTGCAGGTGAATGGTGGCAAGTCGGTGGATGAGAAGGTTGACTTCGCTTTCTCGCTCTTCGAGCAGCCTATTGGTATCGATGCCGTTTTCGCGGAGAATGAGATGATCGACACCATTGCCATTAGTAAAGGTCGGGGTACGGAGGGTGTCGTTACTCGTTGGGGAGTCACCCGCCTGCCGCGGAAAACTCATCGTGGGCTTCGCAAGGTATTTTCACCGGTTGTTTTGATGTGAACTCTCTGTGGTCTAGTTTTGCCGGAAAGTATTAATGCATCCCGCACTGTGTGTGACTTGCATCTTGTGAACTGGCATGCTGGTGTCATTCTCTGTTTGTTATTGTACCCCCTTCTGATTGTTTTTATATCGCTCCTGTTTGGCTTTGGCGGGGCGGGGGAAGGGGGAACATGCCTCCTGTATTGGTTTCCTCTGCACCTTGTCCTTGGCCATTGTTTTTGATGCACAGTTTATTGATGGGCGTGCGTGCCATGTGGAGGATCTATGTACCATGGATGGTTTGGCAAAGAAGACCTTGGCCTGGCCAGTATGCCATTCGGGGTATCGAGTCTTGCTCAGGAAGCAAGGAAATGGGAGGTCACGGGAGCAAGTCTGATGTTGAGGTGTAATGCATCCAGGTGGCGTGCATTGGGGCATGGCATCCGGCTCGTGTGTCCTGGACTGTTGCACGTGCTGGGCAGCATGGTTTCCATCACCGCACGGAGATGAATAAAAAGGTGTACAAGATCGGGAAGAAGGGGGATGCTTCACACAAAGCCACAACAGAGTTTGATGTGACGGACAAGGAGATTACTCCTATGGGCGGCTTTCCTCACTATGGCATCGTTAATGAGGATTACATCATGCTCAAGGTCACCTACCCATCCTCGTTGAGAATTCGAGTTCAACCCTTGCTTCTGTCTATTCACTTGGAACATGCCGACTTAAGGCATGTTCCTGCTGCAATCCTGTGTCGTCCTAGTTTGGCATGGTCAGTGCTGTTTGCTTCTTGCCTCGTGTGGGGGGTGTTCTAAAGCGCTGAGTTGGTCTCTGTGGGGTTTGAGGGATGTTGCAGAGAAGTTTTGTCAAGCTTTTAGAACACTGCATTGAAATATGTGCATGTTCAACTATGGGTTGGAAATGTTTGTGCTGTCTTAGGTCGGCTACGTTACTTCGCGTGCAACATGTCGTGGTTCATCCGAGTATGTTTGAATATGCTGGGGCTGTTATCGTCATAAGCATTGTGTTTACAGATGACCATGTGGGTTGACTGCATGGTATGACATGACTAAGTGGCTACATCCATGACAAGGTCAGAGATTTTCTTATGGCACGTGAGATCAAGGTCGAGGAAGCACCTTTGATATGTGCCATAAAGCCAAAATCACAATCACACTGATGCATTACAAGGTTGTGGGGGCGTGGTGGGCAGGGAGCTGTGCCAGGAACCAAAAAGAGGGTGATCACCTTGCGACAGACATTGGTGCCACAGACCAAGCGTGTTGCCACAGAGGAGATCAAGTTGAAGTTTATCGACACAGCTTCCAAGATGGGACATGGCCGGTTCCAGACTTCAGAGGAGAAGGCCAAGACTTTTGGGCGGATCAAGGCTGCTGCAGCTTAGGCTCGGGGTTTTGTCTAATGCTATGCACTTGGATTGGACCTAACCCCTTTTTCCAATCTCTGCTCCTTGGCAGCGTCTGAGGCCAAGCAATTTTCAGTTGTGTAACCACCAAGTTGTTCTGTCCCTACTTTGCACGAGTCCCATGGTCAGGACTGTCTCCTTTCCTTCTTCTCCTTGGCAAGCTTCAAAACAGGAGGAACACTGATCACGATTCCTTTCTCTGCAGATTGTATCATGTGTGTTTATGCACCTGCATTTTGAGTTATATGACAGCTGAAAAGTGTACATTTTGAACTACCTACCACGCTCTGGCCCCTGCAAGACCAGTCGTCGAATCTATTTAGTTGTGGCACTCAGCGTTATCTGCCACCACAAGCACCTCTTTGCGGGCGGGGAATACATAGCGCACGCCATGAAGATGACCTATGGACCTCACTGGTTCTCTGTGCCATACTGGCTGAGGCTCTGCAATGCTGCATATGGAAGTCTTGAACCTCTCACATGGTCTTGTGGCGGCACCTTATAATCAGCAAGAAGGCATGGGATGTGCCCAATCGAACCCATAGATATTACCCTCAGCATCACAAGGACAGGACGCTACACCTGCGCTTCCAAGTAAGCAATTCAATGTCTTGGTAATCACTCAAAGCCTTTCTCCGGGTCCCAAAGACACCGTCCTTGTAAAGGAGGTTTGGATTCTATCTTACTTACGTCCTGACAGATTACAGGTAAACAACACCAGCAAAATTTATCAGAACGTGCTGTTGGCAAGCCTTGTTTGGCAAGCTCAGTCAGCTCATGTCCATGGTATCGTCAGCTGACATCTCAAGCACAGGGGCTGTCATGGGCTGAAAAAAGTCTGTCAGTGGACGTTGCTGCAATCGTCCTCCCCGCTCACCAGAACTTGCGAGTGGTGGGGGCTTCATTTTTGACAGGACTGCACTCCTTGCAATAGCCCCACGATGTGAGGCTGTACCGAGCTTTCTCCCCCTGAACACTTGCGGCATCGTTGGACGTGCCTGCAAATCAAAGAAAAGCATGAAATCATTGCCTGGCAGTTCACATTAAATGATAAGTAAAGATAAGAAAAGTGAATTATTTAATAGAAAGATTTATAATTAAGAGTGAAGCCTATCCCTCCCTCCCTCCCCGCCTGCCTGGCTTACTCCCCCCCCCTTCTCTTCCCCCACGCCCCATCCCCCCTCTGTGTGTTTTATTTTTTTCTGCTGATATTCCCTCATTATCATCGCATCAATTCTTACGCCGTCTTTCCTTCCCTACCCCCCATTCTTTCCATTGATCTCCCCTTCTTTGTCAATTACTCCGACACATGCCCTTGGCATCAACTATGTCCGAGCCCCCTGGCTTCCGCATGCTCGCATGTAGGATACATGGTTTCAATTAGGATGTGCATGTGGTCTAAATATTACATCTGCAGATAGGAACGATGGTTTCAGCGTTTGTGTGGGGGAAATGTAATTATAGATGTCAACAGCAGAGTGGGGCTCCGTCATAATGGGACGTCTTTCAGACATGGCAGATCTTATGCTGCCAGAGTGGGAGGTGGGAATTTCGGCCACAGAAAAAAGAGTTGATCTGGAGCTGTGGGTGCTTCTTCTTTCCCCTCCCCCCCCCCTCCCTCTGTGAGTGCGTGCGCGCGCGCGTGTGTGTGTCCATCTCTCTCTCTCTCTCTCTCTCTCTCTCTCTCTCTCTCTCTCTCTCTCCACCCCCCCCCCTTCCTCTCTCTCCTGTTCTCCCTCGCCTTTCAATTATGTTGAGGGGCGCAGTTTGGGGTTGTTAAGGGTGCTTGCAAGTAACCTCCATTGCAGATGGTTCCCACCATGTCATGAGCCATGCCCTAGATTAGCCGCATCTACGTTTGAATTTAAAACTGTAGTCACCACACAACTGAAAATAAACTAGGACTCTAGAATTTACATGTCACATTCCAGTCCTTTCATTTCTGCGATTTTTAAAATATGGTTTGGAAGAGCAAGCGGGCCTTGCCTCAGCTTTTGAAGCACTGCTGGGTGGAGCTTTAGCTTTGATCGGAGAGGGCGGAAGGTAGTACTTGTTCAAACCCCCATACGGTATCAGAGGCTCAGGCTGGGAACTGATTGCCGGATCATCACCCATGTCTTCATCCAAGTTCTGCTCCACTGGTTGAGTGGAACCAAATATTCCCAGGCCATAACCCCTTTGTTGTTGAGCGTGTGATGGAGAAGGCTCTGAGGTATCCGGAGCACAGTTGTATCTATCACTCTCCCATATAGGGAAAGTTGAGTCCAGGATAACACTGCGAAACATGACAAACGTTAAATTTGTTATTGGCAAAGTGTGACGGTTTCCCCTACAAAAACATCAGCTTCACCAGGCCTTACCTGATGGACCCATCACTATCAATGTAGACCTTGTGTACTCGTTGTTTGCCATGCTTTTCACACATTTGCCCATGTAAGTTCGTGTCGACCATACCGCCCGTCTGTAAGTTTATCTGCATCTTCAATATCACTGTCAATGCAATTGTGGTTGTGCAGAACTTTGTCTACATCACAGACCACTGTACCAAAAAAGCATGTATGGAAAGGTATCATGCCCGCAAGTCTTCGCACCCGATGAGCATGCCAGGGACATCGAATTGTGGGTATGCCGCAAAATTCCTCAATATCCCCCTCGCCTAAGGGACCCCCTTGATGGTAACACAAAGAGTCCACGCAATAGATATTGCCATTCTTCTTCAAGAGAGTCACGGGCCGTCCATGAATCTCCTGCAAAAACCATTACGTGCAATGCATTAAGACAACTTATCTGACCGTTGGCATAACCTGCGTCGTGACATAATGCAACGAGCGGAGATCCACCTTCTGTACTCTTCCACCCTCACTGATATCCTGAAATCTGATTCGTACGCGGATTGGTGCAGACATGATTGCCGCAATGTCCCTGCCGCACAGAGCGTTTGCTGCCACTCAAAAGTGCAAGGGACCTTTTGATGTTGCCATGCCAGATCAAATTCAAGTCATTTACATTAGAAAGCACTGAGACTTTGTGTGGATTCCTACGTCGCAAGGGCCTCTTTGTGTGCAACTCGTGCAGCTGTCCACTCGGAATTCGAGCTTGAAACAGCCGGACTCTCGTCTCGACGACAGTCGGACTGTACCAGCATTGCTGTACGAATCGTACAGTGCAAATGCCGTAAATAGGGTACGTTTATCGAGCCGAATCCGTAAACGGGCCCAGCCGCACAATGTACGGGCCCGTTTCTACGCACATTGTACGCGGATGTAACAGCCAAGAAACCGGGCTGTCCGTCGTAAAGTGTCCGAGCCCGAACGTCCGTGTTCGGAATCGGCATCCGGGATCCGGAAGCCATGTGACAGTTTGGGCCCCCTCCAAAATCTCGGATAATCCGCCTCGTGAATCAATACTCCCGATTCAAGACGGTTGTGCGACAATCCTGAATCCTCGCACGTTTTAACAATATTGCACGCAGACTTTGCTACATAGGGCTGACAAGACATTGAAAGGACTTGAAGACTTGCTAGATTTAACCTTGTGGCAATGACTGGTGTTGAGGACTAACACCGCGTGAATCCCTCTTGGTGTATTCGACCTTCGGAGTGTCTACCGTCGTACGGTTGGCGTCGGGGACATAGCAATTCGTTTTCTGATTCCTTCATTAGAAAGTTGCATCGGCAGTTTGAGAGTTACCTGACGTTGCAAGGTTGTGTACCTTATCTCTCTTACCCAGTTGGGTCAGTCTGATCTCGGCATTGGGGCCCCTTGACCGAGTTCTATGCCGAACATTTAGTTAGTGATCTTGGATGAACAGGTAATGGAATGTCTCATCAAATTACACGTCTTCATCAACTTTTGTTGTGCTGCCCTAGAGTGGAGTCCGTTGCTCAAGCCTTTAGTTTTCGACAGTGGATTTACTCTGTGAGGGTTGCGTCTTATGGATTTATGTAAACCTTTTAAATGAAGGTTGAGCTGTAAGGGCATGGAAGCCATGTTGCATTGAAGTTTGGCTGTTGCTGTGGCGAAGGATTGATGACCATGACGACCTCTGATCATGAAGAGTATCATATCCTGTATCCTCTGGACCTGCTTAACACCATTGAACAGCAGGCCTTTGAGCATTATTCTCCATGGTTGATTCAGGCTTTATCAACTTGCGCTGCCCTACCGCCAAACAACCCAACTCGTACTCTTCAACTCGCAGATTATGGATGCTCAGAGGGCAAGAACTCATTGTCATCCTTTTCTATCTTAAAAACAGCATTTGAGGAAGCAGGAGTTTACGGAAAGGTGCGCGGGTTTTGCTGCGAGGGTGTGACACAGTTTACTGTTCCATGGCACTTCTTTGGTGTGCAGGTCCATTCTCAGCCTTCTATACAGTAATTAGACATATACAGACGGTGAATGAGATGTTTGTTAATGAACAGGAGGGAGGAGCAAGCCATCTCACATTTGCTTTGAATGATCTTCCGACAAACAACTGGAACGCAGTTTCAACAAACTTTTGCTCTCCGAATGAGCTTGGGACAGAGCCAACTGTGCTGCTGTCAATGGTGCCGCGCTCTTTCTATGCTGGTCCCTTGCTGCCCACTAGCTCATTCCATTTGGGTCTCTGCAACAATGTCTTGTTGTGGCGTTCGGCCAGTCCATATACATCGGTTCCAGACCATATAGTTTACTTCAACCAAGGTAATGACAGGCTTTCCTTCTGTGGACATTGATTCTTGATTGCCAGGTGCTTTTTGATTGGGAAAGTGAGGTCTTTTGCCATAGAATTGGTGGCCTTTAGCTCTGCTGAATTGCAGCCAGTCTTCCTTCTTCCCAACACAATCCAGACAATAGCTATCCAAAGGCAAGGAACTATTCTTGGCGTAGAAGGGAATATGTCTTGTCGCAGGGGAACACCCAGAAACAGCTTTTAAACAGAAGGCCACAGACGATCTTCAGGCCTTTTTGAAGTTTCGAGCTGCAGAGATCATGCCAGGTGGAATGCTGCTTGTGATTACACCTGGCACTCTAGGGAGCCAGTGTTCATATGCCTCTCTCTATGATGTGTTTGCTGAAGCTGGGCGGCAGCTCGTTGATGAAGGGCGTGTGGATCGCTACCTATTTCAGGAGTTTGTTCTCCCTGTGTATTTCTTCACTGCACAGGTACGGAAATTTGAGAAAGATTGGGTCCCTTAACTGGTAAGGACCGTCAACACAGTATTCAGATAGTCCTCATATCCTCTAAAATTAACTGGAGTGTAACATGACTGTCGTGAACATTATCAGAAGGATGATAACCAGACGTTTTGCCAAACACTAGGCTGGATACTTGCTGGAACAGACTCTGATGGGTAAGGTCGTTTGTGCCTGAATCATCTTAAAGAAGTGATGTGGATGGTTGTTGGCATTTATTATTGTTGAGGCCTTCCTGTCTTGACTTCAGTCCAAGGTTGGCCAGGGCCAGAAATTAATATGCGGAAGCAGGTGATATGGTATGTGTTGTAGAGTTCGGTACTTCATAGGTATGTTGTTTCACATGGCAACTCTCAGGAGACTCTGTTTTGCAGGAACTTGAAGCAACAGCCCATCAATCAGGAGACTGGAATGTTCTTCAGCGTGGTGCTGCACGTCTACCATCCCTTTATGAAACCTATTACAGAGAACAGGGGGATGCACAGCAATATGCCCGCCAACTTGTTCTTCTGTTCAGGTCCTTTGCTGAGAAGAGGACCCGTACAGCTTTAGGTCTGAATGCAGCTAGTGCAGAAGAGTTTTTTGCTAGAGCAGGTAAATCCTTCTTTTAAGGGGCAGACTACCCCCATGTTCCGCTTGTAACATAAATCCAGTGCCAGTATTGTTTATTAACCATATGAAGTATTGCATACCTTTTATCAGGTGTCATTGAGTCGAACACACAGCAGCTGTAGGTGCATTTAGTGCAGGTGATTTTGGAACCGCCTATATGCATCTGTTGTGATGGACAGATCTGTGGCGTTTTCAATGTACATAATGCATTACTCAGATGAAAACATTTTCTTGAATAGAAAGGTCAAAGGTGCAAATCAAAAGCTGCTAATTATTGCTGTTGGGTTGTGTTCTCACTTAGGCTACAGACCCATAATTCAACTCACGCTAATCAGTAGGAAAACCCGTAGGTAAACCCAAAACCTAAAGCATGTGGGTACCTTCATTGTCGCATTCCTTAATTTTTCATGGAAATTTCACTTTGATTTTCTTCATCCTGTATCCACCGCTCTTCAACTCTGGGCATCTCATTTCAGTAAAACGCGTTGGGACTTTCTGGGATCCAGAGGCTCTTATTGCAGCAGCTCCTACAAAGTATGTTTTTTCAAATGTCCATGCCTCTATACTGCTCGAGCGTCGCCCAGTTCGCACACAGAAGGAGCGCAGATCCATTGATTCACCGCATGCTTCACAGACACTTCCAATCTTGACGGAATGAAAGGCGTCATTTGAGTGTAGGTCTTCAATGACGTGAAGAGCTGTCGAATCAGGACATGTCACATGCAGGATGAATTCATTATTATTTTCAACGGCACAGATTTGAAATTCCTCACGAATGTATTTATGAGTCTTATTTATGATTTTGACGGGATGTATATGTCTGAAGGAGCTTTTGAAACATAAGGCTGAAGGGCAGGTACAGCCGTTTTGTTCATTGACAGAACATTACCTGTTTGGTTGTTACTCTTTGGTCTGAGGAGTGCAACTGCATCAAGTTGATAAGCCAAAACGGAGGGGCCTTGCGTCTGTTGTACCTGGAAGGTTATGCTTGATGTTTATTTTCCTCGTCTGTTATTGATTCTGGTTCATCATATCTGTAACAACCATTGCGGCTTGGTCCTTTGTATGTATGCTTGCCAAGCGATCATAATGGTGGTGATCACCATCAATTTGTTTGCATGACAGGCCACCGTAAAAACAATATCTTTCATGGTGGTGAATTCAAATACAATTACACTATCGATCCAGATTTGACTGATGGTCTCCTGTCAGTTCTTACAATATGGAGGAACAAACGTTTTATGTCGCAGCCTTGCAGACCTTCAAACATCTATTTCAGTACTATCTTTCCTGCTCAATATAAATTCCAACCACTGACTGCAGTCTCTTGACTCAAAACTGACTGCAAGATGCCAACAGCAAGTACAACATCATCATCGAAGTCGTGGTGTGTGCTGATCACGTATGCAAGTTAAAAATCTGACTCTAGCTCACTTTCGCACACCCAATGTTACAGTAATTGATACAACCTGCCGCTGGATCTGCAGCTGTCGCTCAGAACCACAGTCCCCCCCCCCCCCCCCCCCCGG
>KV908558.1:27500-28932 GCA_002005505.1 Botryococcus braunii
ACCAGAATCCCCCTTCCCCTCCATTGTCCTCTAGCACTGAGTTCCCTCTTCCTTTTAATTCCCTCACATACATGCAACAGGGTTTCCCCGTTCACCGCCAATGATAAAGGGATTGCCCCTCACACGCATGATACAGAAATCCACTTTCACCTCCAATGATACAGGACTTTCCTCCCCCAACTGGAGTAAACAGGGCCACTGTTGTCCCTCCAATGATACTTGACGATGCACGCCCAATCCAGGGTTCCCCATTCCCCGTCAACGATACGGGATTCTCCTTTCCCTCACATGAACCTCCACAGCAGATTGCTCATAAACCATCCGGGGACACAAGTACATGCGAGCAAAGTGTAAGTGCATTGATTTGAACAGACCAACATACAGGCTCAAAAGGGCATGTGCGCCAATCAACAGACGCCAATAAAAAGGCAATAGCCACCCCATCGGATGACCAAAACCCAGCTCAATAGATATTTCAGTCCAGCAGCAGTGCCACAAGTCCCAAAACAAATATTGAAGCCAAACTTCTTGCCATTAATGCTTCACCAGACACATGATACTACATGATTAGTCTCGTAATCCTCTCCAAGCCTGCTTGGGAAACCCCACCTCACGAAAGACTTCCTCAGCACTTCTTGATGAAAAACCTCCTCCTCCACCCCCAGGGAATCCTCCAAATCCTCCAGGCATTCCCCCATTCTTCAGTCCTTCTTCACCATACTGGTCGTAAACTTCTCTTTTTTGGGGGTCTGATAGTACCTGCTCACAGTAACTCAAATGGTTTGAGAACGGCTAGTACAACAACAACACAGGCTCGAGCAAAAACAACAGCATCTACAGATCCCGATTGGGCCAACTCACGTCATAGGCCTCGGAAATCTTTTTAAATCTTTCCGTAGCTGCTTCTTTGTTGTCTGGATTCTTGTCCTACGCCACATCACCTTTTGTTACTCACTGGCGTACTGGGTGGGAAATACGCTCAACTGTCAATGTAACATCCTTTCTGCCAAACTGATAGGGATTAACAGAGAATGCATTCCCTATCGTATATAACGAAAGTAAGCTCAATACAAACGCAACTCCAACGACAGAGACACCCGGATTTTGATAAGGAAGCCAGGCTATGTGTACAACCGTCAATTTAGACATTTGACCCGATGCATGATATAGGTTGATAAACAAGTTCGGCATGTTATGAGTACAACCTAAGCTCGAGTAAACTTAAATTCAGTCAACTTAGTATTTTCTCAATCAATTTGATTTATGATTAACAAGTGAGGCTATGGCTGTAGGTTAGAAGATCATAAAATTGTGCAATAGCCAATGTGCTTATTGAAACAATCGTTACATTTCGCAGCCTTCAAGGGCTCTTACTGGATGCCATTTCATAGCCAATTTTCGATAAGCTGCAAGAAACGGACCATAATCAGTT
>KV908558.1:38919-46419 GCA_002005505.1 Botryococcus braunii
GACCACGAAGCGGGGCATAGGACCCGCGTATGCTTCCAAGGCCACCCGCAATGGACTTCGGGTCGGCGACCTGCGCTACCCCGACATGTGTGCTCCTATGCAAACGGGTTTAGGGTTGAGGGGTTGAGGGGGTTTTAAACCCAGATGACCGGGATCTGGGGTCCATGTCGGCCTTTCAATACCCTGCTTTGAGCCGCACCCATGTAGGACTCCCAGATGGGTATAGCTGTAAGCAGGGCGGTCCTCTTCACTGAACTCGGCTCCCTGGGCGCTGTCTTTGTCCAGCTCCCCAGCATTACGCTCAGATGGCGGCGTTCTACCTAGCGAACGCCGATTTCGTCTCTCTGGCTTCGTCGGAAGTGTGGGATGTTCACCTTTGGTCAGACTCGTCCCCTTCTGGAAGAATTGGCCTCTTTGTCTCTCTCCCTTCGACATCATGGAGGGCTGAGCTCTCTCGGTAGGGCTTTCCTTGTCACAAAGTCGGCCTCTGCCCCTCACCTTCAAAACAGTGATATCCATGCTCTCTTTACCGGGGCTGTGCTTCCTGGCCCCCAACCCTGTCTCTTGTTATGATCCCAATTTTGAGAGTTGAATCAAAGGTGGTAGTTCTTCGGTGTTGTCCTTCTCCTCCATGCGCCCCCACCCCCTAAAGTCTGAGTGTGAGTACGTTTGGGCTGTTGGTTGAGTTTGGAGCTTAGTGACCGGCCTTTGGTGTGCACGCAGCTTTGTGGACAAGCTGAGGGCTCTGGCCGCCGATGCCAAGAAGAGGTTCCCTGAGCTCCCTTATGATGTGGAGGAGGACATTCGCAAGTACAAGGACATAGCCGCCCGTGTACTGCCTTTTGTGGGAGACTCTGTCGAATACATCAACACAGCCTGGGAGCAAGGTGTGGCCCCTGCCCTGTTTTTTCCTCGGGATTTGGGTTTTGGGTTAAGGGTTGAGGGTTTAGGGATTAGGGTCTCGTGCTCAGTCCTCATGCCAATGGCCGGTGGAGCAGCAAAGACCTCTTTGGTGCTCCATCTAAACTGGTGAACATACCACGCGCTGATCCCGGGGCTGTTGTGGAGAGCTAGAGAGGGATTTGTACCATGTGTGCTGATGGGGGCGGCGTCTTTGGCTTGCAACTTGCACGTGTTATTGGGAAGGCTGCGGGAACTTGTAATTGGTGATGGATGCACAGTGCAGCTCGCTGGTACTGACCTAGGGAGAGGTGGGGAAAGGGGACCTGTGCTTGACGTGGGGCGTACATCCGTCACACAAATCTCGCCTGTAATGATTTGAGGATGGGCGGTGATGCTTTTGGTTGATGGCTTTTATGTATAACAGAGTTAGGGGGTTAGGGGGTTCACCCTCAAGTAATTGTGAGGGTGGAAGCCCTCAAGCTGTTGTGAGGGTGGAGGAACATGTTGCTGGTTTTGTGCCAGCCAGCAAGCCTCGGTCTGTTCTATGCTGAGACAGTCGTTGGGCCGGGGGGAGGGGGGAGGGAACACACTCTCTCTCTCCCTCTCTCTCTCTCTCTCTCTCTCTCTCTCTCTCTCTCTCTCTCTCTCTCTCTCTCTCTCTCTCTCTCTCTCTCTCTCTCTCTCTCTCTCTCTCTCTCTCTCTCTCTCTCTCCCCCCCCTCTCTCTCTCCCTCCCCCCCCCCTCTCTCTCTCTCTGTTTGTGTGTGTGTGTGTGTGTCTGTGTGTGTCTGTGTGTGTGTGTGTGTGTCTGTCTGTCTCTGTGTTTGTGTGTGTGTGTGTGTTGTGTGTGTGTGTGTGTGTGTGTGTGTGTGTCACTCTCCGTGTTTGCGTATGTCTGTGTGTCTCTCCGTCCGCCCCTCCCCCTATCTCTCTGTCTCCCACCCCCCTCGCTCTCCCTCTGTGTGTGTGTGGGGGGGGGGGGGGATGGGGGGGTTTTCTACGGCTGTGTATGCCCGGAGCATGGGAAAACGCCTAGGGGATGTCTGAGTCTCTTCTGGAGCGGAGGGCAAAGCAGAAGGGTTTGCCGAGGCCTTAAAGACACGTGGTTGGAGTTTGATCCTGGTGGGGCGGGGCGGTTGCAGGACGGAAGATCCTGATAGAGGGCGCAAATGCCACCATGCTGGATATTGATTTTGGGACGTATCCATTTGTGACGTCGTCAAACCCTTCTATTGGGGCGTAGCTACCGGCCTTGGACTGGCACCCTCCAAGTTTCAGGAGATCATCGGCGTGGTCAGCTCCTCCATCCCCCCTCTCTTCCCTTTTTTTCTCCCCCCCCCCCACTCCCTCCCAATTTGTTTCGTTCTCTATGGTGGGCTTCATCGAAAGTAGCAGAGATCAGAACATGGACGGCCTCTCCTCCCTCACACGCATGTGCATGCCAACACCCACGCCTTCGCTTTCATATACGGCAGCAGCAGCAGCAGCAGCAATTTCAAAAAGGGAGAATTGCTGGACTGTTGGTGCCGAACCTTATCGTGAGGGCTTGGAAGTTTTGCCCCCTTGGGTTTGGGGGGGGGGGGGGTGGGTTGCTGCTTCTTCCCCAACATAGTTGCTGGTTCCAATGGCAGGAATTAGGGAGGAAAGCAAAGAGGAGAGGGCCTTTTCTGCATTGCCGCAGGACTCTCTTGGTCAGCATGCCGGGAATGAGGCAGATGGGTGAGGGAGGTCCCCCTCCACACTGTTACAAAACTCATTTGACCAGCAAGCAGGTGGTGGTGCAGATGGGCGGGAGACTGCCCTGTCCATTTTGCCGGCACAGACTGTTGGTCAGCATGCAGGACATGGGGTTGATCTGTGTCTGAGGACCTCACCTTCGTGAGGAAGTTACTTTGGCTGAAGCTTTTTTGGTCTAAGGAGTGGGCGGGATGGGCCCACACACACTCTTGCTCCATGCTTGGGGCAACTGACCTGTTTGTTCTGATGGTCCGTTCTTGCGCAGCCTCTCAGTGTGCTTTGAGTCGGACAAGCTAGCGCTGCTGAGCAGGACAGATTTGTTCTTCAGCATCCGGCGTTGTGATCAAGCATTGTATGCCAGCTGGATCCTTTTGCAAAGCTGCCATGCAGGGGTGGAAGAGAAGAAAGAAAACAAGGGGATGTTGGGCGACAAGGGCCGGAAAGTCTCCTTGAGGGCAAGGCTGGGAATCTCCCTAACACTGCGCTGTGCTGTGGCGGCTGTTGTTTGCTGAGAGAGCATGCTTTGGCACCTTTTCCCACAAAAGTCAGCAGGGGCTCACTGCATTGTGCTTTACGTGCCGTGGATTGGTGGGGCGCTTGTGGCGTGGATTGGATGCACTTGTGGTTTGCTGGCTTGCTTGGTCATGTGTGTGTGTGCGTGTGTGTGTGTGTGTGTGTGTGTGTGTGTGTGTGTGTGTGTGTGTGTGTGTGTGTGTGTGTGTGTCACACACACACACACACACACACACACACAGGGGGGCGGGGGAAAGATAGATCGGGGAGGGGGAGGGAGAGAGAGCGTTTTTACAGGAGACTCTTGAGGTATGGAATGTGAAGTAGGGCAAGGGGCAGTTGGCAATGAGCGGGTATGGAGAGGTAGGAGTCTGATGCAGGGTGGTGGGGCAGGCGAAAGCATACTCCACCCGGGTGGGGTCGGGGCCTTACCCCACGGAAATCCATGGTCCCTTGGCTGAAGAGTTGCGGAGCATTGGCATGGAGTACGGGGTGACAACCGGCCGCCCACGCCGCATCGGCTGGTTAGATATTCCCACCCTCAGATATGCCACTAGGTATGTCCTGTACACCTTCTTGTCTGGTCGCATCCCCACACCCCCCTACCCCTTTCAAACGTTGCCATTGGTGCATTGTGAAGATGCAACGTTTGGCAGGCTCACGTAGATACGACATCATATGTGAGCATGGAATCACACATGAGCATGACATCATATGTGAGCATGGCATCACACGTGAGCATGACATCATATGGGAGCACGGCATGACAGGTGAGCACGATATCGCATGTGAGCACGACATCATCCCATGTGAGCACGACATCACATGTGAGCATGACCTCACAGGTGAGCATGACATCACACGTGAGCATGGCATGATGCGTGAGCGCGGCATCACAGGTGAGCATGGCATCACAGGTGAGCACAACATCAGGCATGGGCACGGCATCAAACATGAGCACGGCTTTTCACGTGAGCACAGCATCACACGTGAGCACGACATCACACAGCTGGATTCACATCTGCCTTCCAGAGGCCATGGAAGGCCCCGCTCGGGTTTCTGCGATAGTATTACATGCTGCACACATCATGTCTGTCAGTGTATTCCGTACCGCTCACTGTTCTTCTCTCCTCTCTGTTGAGCCGGATGTACAAATGAGGCTGTCTGCAGGTTGTTTCGCTTACGGACGAGCAACCAACCTGAGGGAGTGAGGTTGCGGAGTGGGGCGGATGCAGGATAAATGGCTTGACAGCGCTGAATCTGACGAAGCTGGACGTTCTGTCAGATCTGGACAAGATACCTCTGGGTGTGGCGTACCGCCTGAACGGGCAGATCCTGAGTGCTGTACCTGCAGACATTCCCGCGCTGGAGGAGCTGGAGGTCGTGTACGAGGAGATGCCCGGCTGGAAGCGGGACATATCCAAGGTGCTCCAATGTGCTGTCAACCCGTGCGACGCTTTGCTTGTAGTCAGAAACAGCTGCATCTGTTCCTGGCAGATCCCGGTGTATTTATTCAGCCAGGTCGGTGTTGCTGTGGCCCACGGACGAGCAGGGATGATTCGCTTGTTGAGGTGCCACATTTGTGAGGTGAGCTTGGCAGGCCGTTGAAGCGGTCGTGGTGGTAATGTGCACTGAAAAATGGCGAACAATGTAACATGACGATTTCTGGACTTTCCGGGATGTCTGGGATGTCGAAGAGTGTGAGGTAGGAGAGGGAGGAGAGACTGAGAAGGGTGGGGTGGGGCAGGTGAGAAAGTGGGAGGAGCTGCCCGAGGAGGCCAGGAAGTACATCGCCCGCGTGGAGGAGCTGGTGGGCGTGACCTGCCGCTGGATCGGGGTGGGCCCCGGCCGCGACGCCATTGTGGAGCAGCCCTCCTCCGCCCCAGCCCTCGCCGCCAAACGCTGACACCACCTCCAAACCTCTGCCAACCTGTGCTGCACTCCGTTCTCTGCTCGAGTAGCTCGAGTAGGGGATCCCGTGCCGATTTTGGGGGGCCCAGGCCTCTGTTGATCATCTAGAGACAAGGCCCCTGCTGGTCTCCATGGGTACCAGCACTCCTCTGGTCTCCTGGGGACCCAGATATCTTCTGGTCTCATGGGACCAGGCCCCTGCTGGTCCCCTGGGGACCAGGCCTCTTGTGAACAAGGATGAAGCAAATATCGAGGGCCACAGGTGTGGTCTCGCTCCAGCTTGCACAACATGACACCGTGTAGCTTTATTATTGGACGGGAAACTTCACATGGACCAGCCTCACTTTGTTTTGCCACTCCCGGGAGGTCCCTCGTCATGCCAATGTGAAAGCAAGTGAAAAGGGACCCTAACTTTGTTTTGCCACTCGGGGAGGTCCCTCGGCAGGCTAATTACCTTTGAACCAGTTTACCCCGGTGACCACTCTCCGGGATCTCCCCAAACCCCTCTGGGGGCCTCTCTGGGTACCTTCAGGGGACCTCCCTGGTGACCAGTACAGCCGGTCATGCAAACTTTATACTTTTTTCCAGTACAGTCTCTGAGTTTTACAGTGGGGGCCCTCATTTTCTCCAGCAAAAAAATAGCAGGGATTTGAGCGAGACAACTCTTTGTTGATGCGTTAAGCATGTTGGACTTGGGCGCGGTTGCTGTGTGCGTGACCCTGTGCCAGTTACTTTCAGTCTTGATTTTGTGCCTGTCAGGAAGCTGCCGTCCTCAACTACAGCATCGGAGTGTGTGGCTTAATTAAAAGCGCCCATCAGTCAGTAAAAAAAGGGGGGGGGCACAAACGAGGGCTAAGCAGATGTGCCCAACTCTCCTAGCTGTGATGTAGAAACTTGGGTTGCTGGCTTTTGGAAGCGAGTGGGACGGCTTTTGTCTCAATCCCCTCGCGATTCAGTTTTTCATTTTTAGTGCATGAAGGGCGGTGGTTGAAAAATTGCGGGTTTACCCTTGACTATTTAGTGGGTTTACCTTGCAGGACTTGGTATATGGTCGAGCATTGGTCGAGCATTGGTTGACAATGTCCTTGTTCTTCTACATGCTTTGAAGAGACAGGGGAACTTCCAGCCAAAGGAGAGGTTGAATACATGTTGAGCGTTGCATACTCCAATATTATTGTTTTCTTGTTAATTTGCGTGCGTTCGTGTGAAATGTCTCCTTTTGGGGGGGGGGGGGGCGCTATCTCTGTATATTGAGTCATCCATGCACTCCAAAAGTGTGCCACGTGAACACAAGCCTTCTTATAGCATGTAGATGTCTTAATCTACTGATCCGTTACGTAAGCATGCGTTCAAGGAGCAACTAGGCGGCCACTACCCATGCCCAACGGACAGCGCAGGTGTCCACAAGCCAGAAAGTTCAAGTGTAAATGTGCTTGGTTGTCAATGATAATGATCGCTTGATTGTTGATGATGATGTTCATTTAATGACAATGACAATGCCCATTTGGCATAGCTTTTGCGCACTGGCTCGCTGGAATTTTGCTACATGAAGATCAGTTAGGCAATCATACCGCAGTATATACAGATATGAAAAGGAGCAGGCTGTCTGTGGCGAAATGGCATGTAAGGGATGAGGAGGGACAGCCACTTCTGAAGCAGCGAAGCGACGCTTCTGAGGACTCTCAAAGTTTCTGATGATGTTGAGCAAGCGCGTCATTCCGAGGACTGCATTTCATATTGTCCGTTATTGAGGGGTCAGGATGCCGAACCTGAGACCGTAAGCGTTGTTGTGCTGCTGTATTATGTTTTGGGGGGCGGGGGATGTGAAGTCCTCCTCTAGTCTATTCTAAAGTACCCGGTGATTTCGGTCTCGTCTTCACTGTTCGGACAGATGTTAAAAACTGAACATTTACACCCCCCCCCCTCTCTCTCTCTCTCTCTCTCTCTCTCTCTCTCTCTCTCTCTCTCTCTCTCTCTCTCTCTCTCTCTCTCTCTCTCTCTCTCTGTGTGTGTGTGTGTGTGTGTGTGTGTGTGTGTGTGTGTGTGTGTGTGTGTGTGTGTGTGTGTGCGCGCGCGCGCGCACGCGCGCGTGCGCGCGTTAATGAATATGGTAGGGGAGCCCCCATGGCAACTTGGTGGATTATCCTGTGAAGGGAGGCAAGACGACCATTGTGCCGCTCATTGCGGCATCAGTCGCCGTCCACCCTAGTTGCCCAAGAACGGGATCAGAATGGAGTTTATTCCAATCTCGTTTAATATAAAGGTCCACAATATCAGAGACGAAGTAGCGTATAGCTAACCGGGTTACCAATTGACAATTGGTTGCAACCAATTGTCAATTCATATACCCGGACTGGAAATTCTCCAGAATCCGCTTCAGGATTAAGATTCGTGAATGTCTGTCCCAACTCAAACACACATTACAAGAAGCCCTCAT